>PVIJ01009458.1:0-66751 GCA_004024925.1 Scalopus aquaticus
CGGAGAGAGGGAAGGGAAAGGGCACAAAATGGAATAGAAAAGAACACAAGGGACCATGGAGATGGATCACGGGTGAATTGGTGGTGGGCTACCCAAGGGGAATGCAAAATGTAAAAGACATAAATAACAATAAAAATATATATCATAAAAAAAAAAAGAAATTAATGTAAATTGAAGATTCCATTCAATATCACCCTACGTATTCTGGATTTGTGCTGTAACAAGAGAATATGAATGTACTGAACAATTTATCTTTGTTCTTTAATTGGCCAAATCACAGATTCATAAATAATTTTTATAAGATTTATTTATTTATGCATACAAGCTGGGGTGCAGGCCAGAGGCGCAGGGCGGTGAGAGGGTTCACCAGAGAGAGTGGGGAGCAGAACAGGCAGATTGACCGAAATAAACTGCTGAGGGGATCAGCTGTCGAGGCAGGAGAGGTCCGCCTGGGAATGTCCCTGGCAGGGCATCGAACTCGCGGCACAGCTGCTGACAGCTCCACAGTGCTGTGCTTAACCTGTTGCGCCACCAGGAGGCCCGATTCATAAATAATTTTAAATTTAAATGAAAACTATTATGTTATATCAAGACAAAACCATTACTTTCTTAGGCACCAGAAGTTTTAGCCACCAATGCTTTTGTAACAATGCAATGTCAAGACATAAAAGGGGCAAATGATAATATTTAAGTAAAAGTAGGTATCTTCCAGCCACACTTGAGCACTGCTATAGGTAGATGTTACATACCTACATTTAGTTAGGTCAGGCACATACTAGGATTTTCAAGCAGAGCATCTAATGCTTCTAAGTTAACACTCCACTTGGGTGGATTGGGCAGATTGAAGAAAGCAAGACCAGATGTTACAACAATGTCTAAAAATCTAGCCTGAGTGCTGTACTGCATGCTCTTAGGGAGAGAATAGTAAAGAGAATCCCAAAGATGTATGAAAAATGGTTCCAAAATTTTGGAGGGCTTATATCCATCCGAACATTTCCAACACCATATATGATAAAACTCACAAAGGAATGTGACAGAATATGTGCATTATACACACTTAGGCAAAGAAGAGAGGGTGTAGAGAGGTGTAAGTCGTGAAAGTCTAGTAGGTGGATAAAATAGTGCCAATTAAAGAGAGGAAATTACCTCAAGCAGATCAACTTCCATGCCTGGGTCTCACTGCACTTACTGCTATTAGATCTATAAAGGACACATCAGCCAAAGCCTGATATTCAAAACATGAGTCAAGCAGAGAATTCTCTCCAGCCTTATTGTATAGTGTTGTTGGCTTTATTTTTTCCCTTTCTCTTTTTTTCCCCTGCTTTTAAGGTTTTCAGTCATTTTTATTCATTTCAACAGCAGGTGTGAAATAGTAGGCTGTCATCTGCCTTTTTGTAGTGCTGCGGGCCAAAATTATAAATGGGTTGACATTAATGGCAGTCCAGAATTTAGTGCTGTATTGGTAGATGGTATTGAAAATGTTTTGATATGACAGATGAAATGCCTGCTGCTGAAACTTCAGTTAGACTTTAGCTGGCTACATCTGGCAGGGATTTTTTCATGCTTCGCTGTTAGTATTCAGTTTTTAGGGCATTTCTTCATCTTTATACTCCATTCTTCTTTCTCTCTTTTCTCTGTTGTTGAATTTTCTTTATCTTTTTTCTTTGCCTTCAATTTTTGCCACAGTTAAGAGTAAATGGAAAGTGAAGCTAGTCTCACTCAACTGGAAAGAGTAGGGTTTAAGTAAGAATTCAAACTCCTTATCTTTTATCAAACCTCCCCAGGAAGGAAATGCCTAAGGCATTCAGAAATATTCCATAATGCATGCACCTATCCTGTTCTACAGATACACACACACACGTGTGTGCACACACACACACACACACAAACACAAATACATGTACACAATCTGGTCAAATATCAGGGGAGCCATGGCAGGCAGAATTTGCTAAACTTATTTGTATTGGTTTGATTTCAGAAAAATAACAGTTTTCCATGTGTAAATAAGTTTGTGAAATTCTGGTTAAACAAAGACAAATTAATTTCTTTTGTGAAGAACTCCTCATAGTCTTTGAAGATTGATTTTCATTGCATGTTTTCTTTCAGTCACTATAGTTCCTATATTGTTACTTCTTACTGCCTATTTATGGAAAGACTTACTCTACCAGACTAGACAAATGTTGATCTTCATGTGAAAGATTATTTTCCACATACCACTTCTCTTCAGAGCAAAAAAAATATGTAGATATATGTGTTTATATGTATATGGATGTGTGTGTATACACATATTTTGCCTCCTTGTGAACTCTGAGTCTTGCTCACACATGTTATTCTTAATTGCATAAATTGAGTTTTTTTTTTTTTTTACAAAATTGCCTCAAGCACAAATTTCCTATTATTTAAGTTTTTAGAAATTTTAAATTGAGGAGTCACAGTAAAGATCTCATTTCTGGAAATGTAAGGACATAGTGCTTCTCCCCATTAAAAAAAAAAAAGTTTGTCTTTACTTTTGAAAGTTCTCTTTAAAGATTTGTTGGATTGTTTCTTTTGAAATTATCCTGAGGTTATCTTTTTTCCACATTGTCAACAGGAAATCTTTATATCTTGAATTTATCAGTCTTAAATATTTCTAAATTGTTATGATATAACACATTTAGACATTGTTAAGACTACCTCAACAATTATATCCAATGTAGACAGTTGAAATAAGACAGGGTTAGACTTTATTTTATGAGAATAGAAAACATCGTGTGGTAGTCAGAAAAGAAATCCAGCATGCACCTCTTTGAGAGAGGGGATTGCAGGTGTGATGAGGACGGAGACACTATAAAAATGTCATCACTTCATTTAATAAAATAAAAAACAAAGAGCTATGTGCAGTGTTCTAATAGTAAGGAAGAGAAGTTAATTTTCCTGATAAAAAAGTGAAGAATTAATGGAGATGGAATTCAGGTTGGATGCTGAGAATGAATGACAAGCTCTTGGTGAGGGCAGGCTTTTCAGGCAGCAGAAACTGTTGGAACAAAATGAAACCTAGAGACATGAAGATATATTGCATGTTTGGAGAATTTCAAGAAATTCTATTATGGTAAAATATTGTATATGCAGTAGAATTTGGTTGAACTAAAAAGTCCTAGTCGTAAAAGTTACATTCAGACCACCATGTTAAAGCAATGGGTTGCAAGAAGATTAGACTTTATTCTGTAAGTAAAGTTAAGCAAAATAAGTGTGTCAGCAAGCAGGTCTCAAGTTAAGATATATATCTGACTGAGTGGTTTGAAATGGAAGCAATAGAAAGTACATTGAGAATAACTTATTGGTGCAAAGCAGGAGATTGAAGTTCTTTGGATTATTGTAGAACTTGAATTTACCTATTGGTGATTAGGACAGCTCTCTTAAATTATATTCTATCTCTTTTTTTTTATTACAGTAACATTGGCTTACAATACTGTATATGATATAGAGGTATAGGATCATTCCCTTCAGGTGTTGTTAACACTCCCTACCCACCACCAAGACATCTATAGTCTTTCACCCCAGTGGGGAGAAAGCAAATAATTCAATGTGCTCCCTCCCCACTTTGATTTCCCTACTTGTCTTCCTTCTCTGGTAGTCTCAAATCTACAGTCAAATTTCTTCGCTGTGTTACTGGTTTGGTTGTATCTAACCTTTTAACCTTGTGTCTTTATATCCCACATGTAAGTGATGCCATCAAGTTATAAACCCAGGTTCTCAGTAATTGTAGAACTGTAATTGAGCAATGTAAACACACAATGGAGATAAGATCAGAAAAGTGGTCTTTTTCATGGATTGCCCCTCTCCTCCTCTGGTGATTTACAATCTGCCCATCAACTTCTGGTTCTTTTAGTACCAACTCCATTAACATCGCACCTCATTTCCATAGTCTTGGAATTTGTGGTATAATTCTTAATCCCTAATTACCTACAGACTACTTAATTTCTAGTATAAATATATCCCCACACTGATCAGTCAGACTTTCCTGTGGGGCAGGGATCATATGTCTCTTTCCTCATTATCTCCCTTGTGTATAATATTACTGCCTGACTGGTGGCTATATGTTTATTCATCTAGATGTTTAACGTGTTTATCAGGCACCCACTATTTGTGAGACACTCTTTTAGACCCCGAATGTCCAGGGTTGTATAAAATGTGCAAGTTTTGCACGCTCATGGAACTTAACAGAAATGCCCGACTAATTGACATATGAGATTTCCTGACTGATAATTACAGGGCTGCATTTGTAAGATCAAAAGTTTACAATTTATACATAAGGAAATAAAGAAAGGATAGCAAATACTCACTTTCTGATGTTTACACAAATTCAACTCCTGCTTTCTTCCCTTTAGCACATGACAAAACTATGGAACTTCCCAGGGGCAGAAAGAATCCATCACAAGGGACCTGGAGTTATGCTGGGAAGAACTCTGACCAAAGAGATTTATGAGGCAGTATAGTCACTGCTCAGGGGAGTGGAGGGTAGTACTATAGCTTAAGATGTTTAAAACCTGGCTGCAAGAGAAGCAGGAAAATGCACCATGGGGAACAATTCCCTGCCAGGTTCTGAGGGATGGAAAAATGACTTAATGGCACTTTCACTGTCTTAAGTTAGGTGATTTTTTTTCTAGTAAGCAGACATCTTCTATATAATTCCCTCGGTAAATAGACTTGTAAGATATAGATGTGCATTTTTCCTATGTGACTTATATGAACCACTATTGTTACTGCTGTTGGTTCACAAAGAATTGGAAATTTATGATTAAGTGAAGAAATGGACTAGATAGACTAAACTAAAAATTATTTCTTTACTGAGGCCCTGGGTCAAATCAGGTGCAATTCCAGAGGGGAAGAGACTCTATGGGGTTTTAGAGACTGAATGGTTCATGGAGCCCCCAAATTAGAAGGAGGCTATAGTTTATCTTTTGGAAACTTTGACATTAGATGTCAATATACTGGAGGCTTTCATTTAAGCACACTATGAGTGGAAATATTTAGGTTGTTATGGATGGAAGAATTGTACATAGCACAGTTTCCCAGGACATCTGACGCTAATCATTTCCTGTAACATTATATCCCTAATGTGCCTTCTCAGTTCTGCCAGAATGCCATCCAGTGCCTCTAGCACACAAGTCAATATTCCAAACAGTAGCTCCTGCTTATAGCTAAGGTGCTCTTAGCACATCTTAGCAAGGTGATCCTGAGTCTCAGCTCAAATCCCTCCTCATTCAGAGAAAAACAAAACAAAACGAGCAGCAACAAGAAACTTTCCAAGCCAAGGAGATCAAGACTATTTGCTCAATAGTTTTATTTCAATGAAATATGTGTTTCTCCCCCTGCCCACACTCAATTGCTTTTTATTGCTGATCATTTTTTTAATGTGGACCTACTGTGACCATTGTTTGTGTCTCCCTCTGTATCCAACATGATAGACTTGATATGCACTCTGTGGATTACTGGGAGGGAACAGTTTTAATGTTAGAGAAATTAACTGGAAATACAAAGCAATCTGGGTGTGAGTACTTTGAGTTGATCCAGCAAATCTTCAAGGGAAACTACATTTCCGTGTAATCTAAATGGTTCCAAATCATAGAAGACAATTTTCAATTCATTTTATGTAGATGGCATAAAGCTGATGCCACACTGAGTAAAAAGCATGCACACATTCACACACATATGCATGCACACACACGTTACAAAATAATCACACCTATCAATATAACTAAAATTTCAACACAAATTACTAGCAAATTGTATCTATAACTGTATCTATATATCATATCCAAGAATGATACACCATGTCCAAATAAACTTTATTCCAGGTGTGCAAGGTAGCTAGCTATTTTAGAATAGTTTTTATAAATCATTGTTTTTATAAAAAATAGTTTTTGGAAACTAAGGAGAAAAAAAACAATACCTTTCATTAGCTGCTGAAGTACATTTCATTAGGTTCAAAATGATTTGTATTATTAAAGAAACAGATATAAGTGAAAGAAACTTTGAAATGAACTATGGCTATGGATAAAAGCTTATTTTCCAAGCTGACGCTGCATGCCTTATTTGACTCTGCAACTCCAGAGGCATTCCCAATAAATTCTGTAACAAAACTGAGATGCCTGCCAGTGCTGCTATTATTCAACAAGTTTCTGAATTTCTAACTGATGGAATAGGATAATAAAAACATAGCCATATAAATATTGTAAAGATAGTGACACAATACCATTACTTACACATTGTAAGACTGCCTACTCCAAAAAATCAGTAAATCAAAGTAAAAATTATTTTGAACTAACAATGAAATATAGTAAGATTTCTAGTTATGAAATAAGTAGAGGACTCTAAAGCTTTCTTATAAAGTGCAATAACCACTTAGAACATATAAAAAACAAAAGAAGATTGCATTTGTCATAGCAACCAAAATAAAAATAAAACAAGAAGAAAAATCTGTTAGTCAAAGAAATCTATAAAACTTTACCTGGATATATGATCCCACATCTACATGTATGTACACACATGTGGGCACATGTGTCTATCAATGAGTACATTGGGCAATGTTTAAAGATTCTAGATGAAAAGATATCATACTTTGAAAATATTTCTTCTTCCAAATTTTAATATTTGTACAGTTTCATTTATTTCCAAATATTTCTTTTGGGAAAAAAAACTAATAAATTTCTTCTAAGAAAAATAAATTATAGGGAAATTATTTTTTTTAAATCAAGGGTTCCTCATCTTGTTATTTTTTTGTAGCTTGAAAAGTAAATCCATGTGGTGTTTGTACAGAAATAGGCAAATCATTCAATGAAAAAAAAGAGAAAGTCTAGAAATCAGTCGCATTTTATATTAGAATTTAGTATATAGAATCCATCTCAAAAATGCAGGACAAAGTATATATTTAATGAATGCACATGAAAAAAAATAAGTGCAAAATAGGGGGTTATAGTTCACATATTCTACTGATATTAATTAGAAGTAATTAAACAGAGACATTTTTAAACTTCAAAGTGCTAGAAGAAATACTAGTGAATATTCATATACTTTTGAGGTGTGACAATGTTTTTTGTATGGTACTAACAGCAAAGCATGAAATCAAACAGGAAGTATTGCTAGATATTACCAGATAAAAAAGTTAAAATACCACTAGGTAAAGAGAAAATAATGTCAAAAAAAGAAAAACATAACCAGTTTTTTAAAAAGAGACATAACTAGTCCATATATTTTAAAGACATAAACTAGTGCACATATTTTAATATGTACAACAATTATAAGGTTAACATTTTTTATGATGGGAAGCCTGTTTTCTAATCAAAAGAAGAAGAAATAGAGAATGAGATGTGGACATAAATTGGCAAATTCATTAAAGTAAGATATAAAAATAGTCAACTATCTGAAGCGTATAAGAATTTACATCAGAATTTCCACTTCTATGACTTTTTTCCTGAGGGACTCCAGATGCATAAAGTTGTGTGCATAATCTATGTGAGAACAGGGAAGCACAATTTATATTAACAAACAACTGAGAAAATCTGAATGTCTATAGGTAATGATCGATGAGCCTACCTGGGATTTGGATTTTATTTTAAAGATTTATTTTTTTTTTTATTTATACATACAAGCTGGGGTACAGGCCAGAGGCGTGGGGCGGTGAGAGGGTTCACCAGAGACAGAGTGGGGAGCAGAACAGGCAAATGGACGGAAATACATTGCTGAGGGGAGCAGCGGGCGAGGCAGGAGAGGTCTGCCGCGCCATGTGGGAATCTCCCTGGCCTGGCGTCGAACTCCCGTTGCCGCTGCCGACAGCTCCACAGCGCAGCGCTCAACCACTGTGCCACCAGGGAGGTCCTGGATTTTATTTTAGATGAAAAATTACAATATGGAAGTTGTCTATGGTATATTTTTGAGTAAAAATGTACAAGTGTCAGAATAATGCGTGATGGAACATCTTTTAGTTTTTTTTAAAGATTTATTTATTTATGCATACAAGTTGGGGTACAGGCCAGAGGCAAGGGGCCGTGAGAGGGTTCACCAGAGACAGAGTGGGGAGCAGAACAGGCAGATCGACAGAAATACACTGCTGAGGAGAGCAGCAGGTGAGGCAGGAGAGGTCTGCTGCGCCAGGTGGGATTCTCCACATCCAGGTGTCGAACTTGCGTCACCACTGCTGACAGCTCCACAGTGCAGCACTTAACAACTGTACCACCAGGAAGGCCCACAATTTTTAGTTTTATATATTCATACATATAAATGCACATATTTCTTTTTTTATAAATAATATTTTATTTATTTTTGTTATTCATATCTTTTACATTATTGTGTGGTCCCCATAAGTTACCCACCACTTGTTCACCCGTGGAACCATCACCATAGTCCCCCGTGCTCCCCTCTTCCCCCCCTTGAGCCCTTACCCTCCCCTCCTTCCCTGCTGAATGTCTCTTTCTTATTTGGCTCCCCTATATTCCTGTTATGAATGAAACCATTCGATATTTTTCTCTTTCTTTCTGGCTTATTTCACTGATCATGATCCCTTCTAGATCCATCCATGTTGCTGCGAATTGCATGTGTTTGTCTTTTTTGAATGCTGAATAGTATTCCATTGTGTATATGTATCACATCTTTTTGATCCAGTCATTAATTTTTGGGCATCTGGGTTGTTTCCATATCTTAGCTATTGTGAACAGTGCTGCAATAAACATGTGGGTGCATGTACCCTTTCATATTTGTGTTTTTGTTTCCTTTGGGTAGATTCCCAGTAGTGGTATTGCCAGGTAATATGGGAGTTCCATTTCTAGCAGTTTGAGGAAACGCCATACAGCTTTCCATAGTGGTTGGATCAATTTGCATTCCCACCAGCAGTGTAGGAGAGTTCCTTTTTCTCCACATCCTTGCCAACATTTGTTGTTACCTGTTTTTTTTAATGTGCGCCATTCTCACTGGTGTGAGGTGGTATTTCATTGTGGTTTTCATTTGCATTTCCCTGATTATAAGTGATGTTGAACATTTTTTTCATATACATGTTAGCCATTTTCTTTTCTTCTTTGGAGAAGTGTCTTTTTAGCTCTTCTGCCCATTTTTTGACTGGGTTGTTGACTTTGTTTTTGTTGAGTTGTGTGAGCTCTTTGTAGATTTTTATTATAAGTCCTTTATTGGTTGTATTGTGTGCAAAGATCTTCTCCCAATTAGTAGGGTGTCTGTTTTGATTATTGTCTCTTTTGCTGTCCAGAAGCTTTTTAGTTTGATGTAGTCCCAGCTGTTTATCTTTTCTTTCACTTCCTTCACTATGGGGGAAGTGCTTTTAAAGATTTTGCTGAGATGTATGTCATGTAGTGTTTTGCCTATATTTTCTTCTATAAACTTTATGGTTTGAGGTCTTATATCCAAGTCTTTTATCCATTTTGAGTTGGTTTTTGTGCCTGGTGTTTCACACACAGGTATCTTAAAGTTTAGACTTAATAATTTTAACTATATAACTATATTGATGTGAAATTATTGGAATTATGGATGCCCTTTCTTTTTATCTATCTACATTATTTACCTAGCAATATTTTAAATATATAAATTACATGTGTATATAGATACACACGCACACACACATATTTCTTTTAGAAAAATGGTTGTGGACAAAATATGGAAAACAAAGAACTTTTTTTGTCAAATTTTTTTCATCCCTTTTCTAAACTACTACTCCCTTCTACTAATTCTTCATAAGGTCTCAAACCTTGACCATTGGCATATACCTGTCCCATCCCAAGTCCCAAACAGTTCTGCTACTCCAGTCACTATGGTATATCTAAAGATAACCTATCACAAAATGAGTGCCATAGCTAAAAGAAGTGGATATAACTAAACAAATTCACCTTCATTATTCTAGAAATTAGTTAGAACATAGTTTCTACGTCTAAAAGTTTCAATTCATTTATTTTTGAATCACAAAGTATACTTTGCACTAAATTAAAATATTCTAGATCAAGTATCCAGTCAGATAACACTGGTCAACAATGAGATCATTACTGACTTAGAAAGGCCTTAATCTGTAGTATCTTGGAGTGCTGAACATGAATATAACCCTGAAAATTTTTTATTAGCTCTCATTTGGAGATATTTCATATATTTCATTTTAATATGTTTCAGTGTGTAAATTTATCCAGTAGGACTGCAACAACAGCCTAAATTAGCCTAAAATGATGTAATATTGCATTGCATTGCATAATACCATCATACACACATCATCCAGAGTTGATGCATCATTTTCTGATGCAATGCAATACTACTGCCAGGTGACTGATGAAGTAAGCTGATGTCAGCAGTGCACTAGATAAAGCACTGTCGGAGAGGTTGAGCATTGAAAATATTTCAGACTTTGTGCGAGACAGTTTAAGCTACTGTTCCATAGAACTGGTATTATTTTATACATTTAGGAACAATACAGAACAGTCATGCCTCAAAAGTGAATTAATATCATGGGCAATTTCTGCTGTATTGGTGGGGAAGTGACATTTGCCAAGTAGAAAAAAAGTATCACTTCTCAAGTGAAGAAGGCTTACCATCTTGACTTCAGATGCAAGGTCGGTGACCAAGACAAGCCTTGGGTCCCGCATATATGCTGTGCTACATGTACAACACAGCTTTCACAGTGGTTCAATGGCAAAAGACCATCAATGCCATTTGCAGTCTCCCTGGTGTGGAGAGAACCAATCAACCACATAAAAGACTGTTCCTTCTGCTTGGTTCCTCCTCTTTCTAGAAGAATATCGAAGCAAAAGAAGTCGAGAATAGTCTACCCAAACATTCCATCTACACTGAGACCAGTTCCACGTGGTGAGGGACTTCCTATTCCAGAACCTCCAGCAGAATATTCTCTTGATTCATCTGATGAAGACAAGGGTGAGCTGACCTTTTCTTCTCCTGTTCCATCAGCATGCAGTGATCCAGATTTTCACTGTGGTGCATCATCAACCCCACACAGACTAACACAGGAAGAACTAAATGACCTGGTTTGTGATTTGGACTTATCCGAGAACAAGGCAGAATTGCTAGGATCAACTCCGACAATTGAATCCTCTAGAAGATGTTACCATTACTTTATATGAAAGTGCCACCAGCAGTTAGAGCCTTTCTTCAGAAAAGAAAGTACTCTGGTATTTTGTTCTGATATTGAGGGCCTCATAAATGCCTTAGAAGTCACTCATGACCCATAAAAATGGAGACTATTTCTAGACTCTTTGAAATTGAGTCTTAGGCTGTGCACAATGGAAACCATCTTCTATCTATTTTATTCCTGAACAGCTGTACAAGAGACAAGGGAAGAAATCTAAGAAGTAGTCTATGACTTGATTTTTCACAGGTATTAACCATAGGTCTATTACTATTGGCATGCATTTCATGATGTAAACATCAATTTATTGCAGATTACAGGAAAAAAAAAACCAACTAGAGCCAAAATTAGATTTTGACTCTCATATTCATGTTGAGCACACACAAATTGATAGGAAATGACTAATGTTATTTCAGTAACATGACTTTCATAAAAATGTGTTGACCAGTGTATTATGCACTGTGCCCTTGCCCTGTGCATATTATGTACTTAACAGCTTACAAAAATATTTCAATATTAATTTCCTTTAAAATCAGAAGAAAAAAAACAAATGTAATAACAATGAATATTTTCCATTAAAATCCAACCTGGATTATATTTGCCTTTAGACAATGCAGTTATAAAATAAAATGTTACAGTTATTATCATTATTACTATTTTTTATTGAGGGAGGAACCTGTGAAGGGAAAGTGCCTAGGGTCTCAGAAAGTCATCACATAGTCCTGAGTGATTCACAGTTTAGATAAAATGCTGAGCTCCAGGAGGACTTCAAAGTTATCTGAAGACAAAAGGAAGTCATTCCTTCTAGAAAGCTCAGAGCTACATTTTTGGCTGACCTGACCAATCAGCACCCTGCATGTTATCCAATGGAGCCGAAATCAACCTTCGAATCCTCAGAACTTACCCTCTGCAGCTAGGAGCAACTTCTATTTCCTTACCAGGGAGCAGGGTGTTCAGTTTACCTGTAATGAGCCATTAATGGTGGAAAATAATCTAGATTTTCACCAAAGATGATGACAATAATAAGGTCAAGGTTTGCTTGGTTTTGATTTTGTTCATTGTTACTGTAGTTTAGGTAGCAGATGTTAAGGGTGCTTGCGAACTCAAGGTGAAAATGATGTGGTCTGTACTGAATACAAGGAATTGAAGAATCAGGAAAAATGAATCCTCAGCTAATGAAATGTATGGGCAGTGTGACCCCATGCCAAAAATTAGGTTTGACTGCTAAAGGTCAAATATTAGGAGATCATTTAGAAGTCACTATTTTATAAGTAGGAGAATCTAACGGGAAAAAAAGTCTAAATTATCCAGTAAACATGCAAAACTTTGGTGTGTGTGTGTGTTTACATGCTGGGTCTTGACGTAAAATATTTCATACTGTGGGTCAGGACCAAATAAAGTTCTAAAGTCATTGCCAAAAGCATTATCAGAGGAAGACCCTTTCCAATCCCAGGCCTTTGTCCTGCTCAGAGGAAGAAAAGGCAGGAAAGAGGAGTAGGGGAGAAGAAACAAAGGGGTAAGGAGGTGGGAGGGCGGGACAGGAGATAAATAGCAAATGTCAGCACTGCTTCTAAGCAAAACATCTATTTACAGAAAAAAAAAAAATCCAATGCCATTTTTCTTGAGGATAAACCAAAGACAGACCCTGAAATGGCACTGACATTGGTGGCCCAAGTGTCCCCTACTGCTTTCTATTAAGTCTGAAAGAAGAGGAATAAAAGCTCTATGAGAGACTTCAGTTTCATTATGTTCCCCGCAGTCTAAAAAGCAATGGTAAGTGGCGTCAAGGTCTTTAAAGAAATCTGAACAATCACAACAGCTTCCAGAATGTTTACTTTGAAGGAAAGAGCATGTATTTTTCTCCACAGGAAAACAACAACAAAAAAAGCCTTCATTCCCATATCTGAGAGCAGCGATGAGAAAATATGGGAATGAGGCAAGGAAGGCCCCTGGACTGTGGTCCAGGACCCCTCAGAAGGACCGAGCATGTGGGGAGGCTGACAAGCCCTCACTTTCTCTGAAAATGCCTGCCTTGTCTCACTCCAGTTTCCGTGTTAAACTGATATAACTCAAAATGTGTGTGTTTGTGGTTTTGATCCATCTATTCAAAATAATGCTGCAATAAGCTCTTTGGAATCCTGTTCATGTTTTATAGCTTTTGTTTATTAGACGATGTAGTTTCCACATGCTAATTGTAAACTTCTGGAGAAAGGAGGCTAGGCAGTTATGAATTCTTATGTGAGTGACATTATGGCGTGGGAGTTCAGGAAGATAGTGTTCAATGAACGAAGGAGAATTTCACTAAAAACCACCCAAAGAACTGGTGCTGGCCCTAATATTTTGTGTTAATTGCAATGGCACTCTATTCAGGTCTCATTTTCTTGAATCAGATGGGGTGTGATAGTTGATGCACTCTAGTTTCCTCATGATTTAATGTTACGAGTCTCATTCTATAGATCTGTGGATCTGTGATCCCATATGACTGGAGTGGAGTGTGCCCTGAGGACAGTGCCTTGACGGAGCCATAGCATTGTTTCTCAAAGTGTGATCTGCAGCAACTTTCATCCTGCAGCAACTGTTACAATGGGGACAGGAATCTGCATTTTTAAGAGGCAATATAGAGGACTGTTAAGCTAAAGAACTAATCAATGTATTGGGACATAAATTCAGAAACATCTTAGATCGCACTGGAACCGGGGGAAGAATGGCTACATGGTAAGGGACATACTGGGGCTAAAAATACATGTGTCTGGTCCTTTGAGCTGTGATCCGCTCATTTTCATTCACTACAGGGGTGAGTGGGTGGGCCGTGACACACTGGGTGTGTTACGTCTGTGTCTGGGATGCAAAGTTCTCTTGCTATTTAGAACAATCCAGGGAATGAATTACTGACTGTGTGAGGACAACCACAGGCTTACATGTCAGGCTGGTTACTTGTATGTAGCCTGTGTGGTCTCATCTATGTAGTCAATAGACTAACACTGGCCTTAGAAGATTATAGTCAGAATTCTGTTAAACAATCTATTTTTTTGTGTGCCTGGCAAATAATCGATGTCCTTGCTTTCGTGTTCGCTTACATGTGCTACTATCTTGATTTATATATTTATTTTCTGGATATATTCACAGGATTAAAAAATTAAAGTAATTACATAATAGGTAAGCCTTAGAGCTCTACATAATTTACAACCATTATCTTTTTTTTCCCATAATGCCTCAAAGGAGAGGGATATTAGCATACTCATTTTATGGACCAGGGAACTGAAGTATTGGTTGGGGCATGACTTTTCCAATGTTATCTGAAAATACATCTCACCCTTTATAAGGTATTAGTTTAGGACCAAGACATGAAGATATGTAAAACAAAGGCTTTGCTTTTTAAGATGATTTTAGGCCAGATACACCTATAATTAATGCAAAGTAATATTAATAAGTGCTAAAGGTCACACATAGAATGTTATAAAAGTTCTAGGGAAGAAGAGATCATTTTCAAGGGTAATAATAAGAGAAAATTTTAAGAAAAAAAAGCAATGTTCAATTTAACTTTG
The DNA here is from genome assembly GCA_004024925.1 of Scalopus aquaticus. NCBI lineage: Eukaryota > Metazoa > Chordata > Mammalia > Eulipotyphla > Talpidae > Scalopus > Scalopus aquaticus. Next base: position 14,653 of record PVIJ01009458.1, read on the forward strand.
AAAGCTGTGTGGGTCTGGAAGACAGAGACATAGGAAGGTCCTTTAGAGGAAAAGGCAGAGCCAGAGTAAAGGTGCAGTAATGGAAAAGCACAGAGTATGATGGGAGAGGAATAAATAAGCCAAAAGTAGGAAATGTATGGGCAACAAGGTGAATAAAAGTTAAAAGGACTGACATTCAGTAGAAACCCAGTAAATATTTATGAAATGAATACGAAGTTAGCTTCAAGCCACTTGAGAAAGCCTTGAATGTCAAGCCAGGGTTGGGACTCTTCTGGCAGGCCCTGGGTAACCGTTGCAGATTTTTGAGTAAGAAATGACATGCTGAGAGCACAGGATAACTTTGGAAACAGTTTCCAAATAGCCAGAGAGGGGAGATTGAGTAGCAGGGATACATCAGAAAGCAGTTTAAAATTAAGGGCAAAGGTAACATTCAGAAACAAGATAGCACCAGAGATGATGGAGAGTAAGGAATGGATAGGGATGAAAGTTCTGTTCACATATGATATTTAAACACACACACACACACACACACACACACACACACAAGCACACACACACATTCTACAGTCTCTTAACACAGAACTGTACATATCCATCCAAGAAGGCAAATACCAACTCCCCTGAGGAAAGAGGACCAATGCACACCATTTAGTTTTCATTTTCCCATTAATTTTAATTACAGATATGGAATGTATTACGCTACCTTTAAAATTGCATATCATGTACGCATGTTGAGAGCCCTTTGAAACTGCATTTCAAACAATTCAATTTCTAAGGTCTGTGTTAAAGGAGATAGGGAGAAACAGGCACTGTATCATTTGCAGATCTGCATTTTAATGTGAGTTTTCTGAAGGCCCTCCCCCCTAACAAATCACATTGTTTAAAACCATTAAATAAATACTTTGGGGTTTGTGTCCTAGGGGATGGTCCTATTTAGTTAGAAAGACAATAGACTCAAAGCACCAGGTTTTACTATCAGCTTTCTAATCTTTCCTAGTGTTTGTAAAGTGTTGGGCAATTTCTGAACCAATATTTTGGTAGGTTCTGGCTGTCATCAACAGGGAAATGTGTTGTTCACCTTCCCTTTCCTGTTCCTGAACACCTTGTCCTGTAGCACAGATTTCTCCAGCACAGACAGAAAATACAAAATGCATAAGTTCTGGTAATCATACAGAGGAAGGGCTCCATTTGCATACCCTTCATAATTCAATTTAATTTTTTTTTTGTCAAGAGTTCTGAATGCTTTGTGTTTGCTTTAATCAGAATGTTGACATTTACACTGAAGCCAATTTCTCTTTTTCTCCTCCGTGTTTTGTTTAACCACGACAAGTGACAGCAAACTGGAAAGAACAGACTTTTTAAATTGGCTCCTTGCCCGGAATGCATCATTTCTCTTGTAGCTTTCCCCCCTTCCTATGCATTGCAAGAGGAAATGTGAAAACATACTCAGAACACAAGAGTGAGGTGTTAGTGCTTTTAGATAAAGATTTGTGTTGTATTTTAAAGTTAGATTGCTGTACAGTTTTAAGCTATTAGCTGGAGTCTATTGCACCATGGCTCTAGGTCCTTTGAGAGATATGCTTAGTATATTTCAGTAATTCAAGGCAAATAGAAAACTATACATGAAAATATTTAATGACTAATGCATCAACTGCTGAAGGCTGCAGGATGCAATAAGCAAGGGTGGCACCTGTCATTAACTCTTTCCAAAAATATTTTCTCTGATCTCTCCCCACCATACCCCCAATGGTGAAAGGAAGCACCAATGTGAACACAGGCCTCCAGATACCAGCTGTTCAGAAATGCAATGGTGCAGCAAGCACCCTGCCCTCTTAGCAGAACGTGCAATTGTTGGGCTTCACGCTTGATGTCCAGCGGTTCTGTGCGAATGTAGCTTATATTTGAATGAGAATTTGCCCATATATTTGATTCAATAGCTTAAACCAGATGTATGTTTGCAAATGGCTTTTTATCAAACACAGAAGAAAAACAGAGCACCAAAGACCACCTTGTTGAAATAAAATGTATCCCTTCATTGAATTTAATTCTACCTCAATGAAGGGACAGCAAATAGGAAAAGATTGAATTTATAATAAAGTAGATATTAAAATAATTGATTCCCCTGGTAGAATATAATTTGAAATGTCATTGTGGTATCATCCTACCTTCAGGCAGGAATCTCTTCAATAAACCCTTGAAAGATATCTTCCTCTGTATCCGAAATCTGAACCGAACAAACACAGTTCAGAGAAATATCTGAGGGGAATCAGAAGAAAGATTTAATGAGAGAATGGTAGACTCTTCCTGATCTATTACTCAAATAATGTGGAATCCCATATGGTGACTACCACAAAGTACCTTCCTGCATAAAACAAGTCAGCTGGAATGTGATGTTTAAACTGTGTCATCACTTATTATTATGAATTCAATTTTAGTTAGACAACAGCATCTTGTCAACTCTAAAAGCATAGAACTGAAAATACCAGAAGACTCTTGTCTTAGTAATCTAAATGTTTTTATATGAAACTTTAAAAAATTACACCTGTGTACACATGTCTATGTGAATTTGGTCATGATCTTAAAAATATTTCTTACTGTTGGTCAGCATTCAAAAATTTTTCAAAAATGGTAAAAATGAAAATATACTTAATTATATCTCACCTGTTCAGTTGCTATGAGCTACCAAATTCACCATTTTCTGTTTGTTGAAAATATACAGTTGCGAGAGAATCTATTCCTAAAAACTAAATGTCAATTATGAAATATTTCTCTTACATCCTATGAAAAATAAAAAGCTTTCTTCCATCCTCTTAGAAAAAAACATAAATGTACTTAGAACCATAGCAAAGAGAATAGTTCCTATCATACGCAAAAGAAGAAATACATATTTATTGAAAAAAAAGATTAATGAATGAAGTATATTAACCTTGAAGACAGGCCAGAAAAGGAAGGTAACAGAAAGTAAAAGAAAATCATCACGGTTGTTACCAGTAGCTGAAAAGGAATTTTTAATATCTATGGAAGTTCTGTAATAATAGAATAACAAGAGAGATGCTAATTTGGAAATCTAAGATTTTGAGAAATTATTTGGAGCTAAGGGTGGGATGTATTTGTTTACTATGACTGTCATAACAGAATATCACAAATTGGTTAGCGTGAAACAGAAATCTCTCTTACAGGTTTGGGAGCTACAAGTAAAAAAATCAATTTGTCAAGAGGGCTTTGTTCTCTCTGAAGCTATAGGGGAGAATCTGTTCCATTCCTTTGTCTTAGCTTCTGATATTTTTGTTAATTATATTCTAGTTGCATCTCCCTAAACTTTGTCTCTGTTTTCACATGATGTTCTCCCTGTGTGTCTCTGTGTCTGTGTTTATTCTACTCTCCTTATAAGAACACTAACCATATTGGATTAGGGTCCACCCTCATGGTTTCATCTAAATTGATTATATCTGCAAAAATCTATTTCTGAAAAGGTCACATTCAGTATTATCAAAGGCTAGGATTTCAATATATCTTTTGGGTTTTATTCCACCTATAACAAGGTTATATTTCTGAGATGATGGGGAATGGAAAGAGGAGTAGCTGGTGGATTTGAAACAGTTGAACATAAACAATAAACAATAACATGAACAATAACAATTATCTGTCATTAACGTCATATGGAAGTTGGTGAAAAGTATACAAGTGTCCTGGAACAGAAGTTAAGGTAACGAAGACCAATGACAAGAAAGACTGGATGAAATTAAAATGTTTGAATAAAATGTTTGAAATTATCTGATGACATACAAGGAATTGAAGGATCTGAATGGAAATAAATCCAGAGAGGTGAGACTGACTTTTGACCCTACTTTTACTTTTGGAACATCTGTCAATTCTGGAAGAGCAGCTGGGAGGCTGAGATATTAAAATGTTGAAAGCCATTTATGATACTCATAGAGCTAAGGAAAATTCTAATTCAAGATCTGCCAATGGAAGCCTGATAAGTTATAGTCACCATGACTTTCAGTTGGGTCCCCAAAAGTTACAACCTGAAAACTAGGAGGAAAATAGAATTGCACTTGTGAGTATTAAAGCTCAGTTTTACATCATTTTGATGCTTGGTTAGATTAAGATTCTGTAGGATTGTTTGTTCTACTACACCCTGTCAGAAGCAAATATAACATTCCATGGAAGAAGAAACATAATCTATGTTTTAAATTATTTCTAAATTTTATAGACACATCATTTGAGATTCAATGGAAAATAGCTAGGTATAAAAGAATTCATGAAAATATGATTGAAAAATAGAGAAAAAATGCTATAGAGAAAGAAGCATATGATCCAACAGTGGGGTTATTACATACAAGCATTAAAATAGCTAAATATAATACAGTTAAATAAATAAAAGGAAAGATGAATTTAGGCAGACAAAAAGAAACTAAAAAAAAAGATAATTAAATGAAAATGAAATTAAGTTATTTTATAGAGGTAAAAGAGGACAGAGTAGTAAAATATATAAGAAAATACTCAATATTCAATACACATTAGCATTACTCAATCTCAATACACAATAGCAGTAAGTATTTTCATAAAAAGTTCAAAGACATTAAAGTAATAGAGATCATAGAGAGTAGTTCTAAGAAAACTACTCTCTCTCTCTCTTCTTTCTTTCTCTCTTTCTCTCTCTGTCTCTCTCTCCCCCCTCCCTTCCTCTCTCTTTCTCTCCTCTCTCTCTCTCTCTCTCTCTCTTGCTGTCTTGCTCTCGCTCTCTCGCTCTCTCTTTCATCAGTTTCATGGTGCGTGTTTGGATGAGGGTAGTCCAACATCCACACTCTGCTGCCATATTGCTAGACTTCTCATATTTTTTTCTTTTCTTTGGAGGTTTATTTTAGTATTTCCTGCCAAGGTAGCTCTACTGGTGATAAGTTCCCCCCTCCTTTTTTCCCCAGGAGAAAGCCTTGATTTTTTCTTCACTTCTAAAGCATAATTTCACTTGGCAAAGAACTCTAGGAAGGAGAGGTTTTATTCTTTTACTACTTCTAATAGTTCATTCTAGGGTCTTTTTGTATGCATGGTTTCTATGACAAGTTCCAACATAATTCATATTCTTGTTTCTGTCTAGGTAAGGCAATTCACTCCCCAACCCCCCAATTCTGGTTTCCTTCAAGATTTTCTTTTTGTCTTTAGTTTTTTATAGTTTGGGTGTAGAACACTTGAGATTTATTCTCTATGATGTTCTCTGTTCTTCTTAGGTTGTACCTTCATTTCTATCATTAATTTTTGAATATCTTTAGTTATGATTACTTTAAATGTCTTCTGGATCTTTCTTCTTCTGGTATTCCCTTTTTACATATTATCATCCTTTGTAATTTTCTCATAGTTCTTAATATTCTAACCCATTTTAATTATTTTTCTTTGTTTTCAGTTTAGGAATTTTCTGACATATCTTGAAGCTTACCGATGTTTTTCTTCAGCCATTACTAATCCACTGACAGGTATATCCAAGCATTCCTCATTTCTGTTATATATGATTTTTATTTCTAGCATTTTATTTTGATTCTTTCTTAATTTCCATCTCTGTACTTACATTATCCATCTTGTCCACTTCTTCTAATAGAACTATTTAGCATATTAATCATAATAACTTTAAATTCAAGGTTTGATAACCTCACTATTTCCTGTCATATTTGAGGCTGGTTGATACTTGCTTTATCTCTTCAGATTGGTGTTTTTCTTATCTTTTAATATGCATTATAGTTTTTTTGTTGAAAATAGAAAAGTTGTATTAGATGACAGGAACTGAAATATATAGACTTTTAGTGTGAGGCATTGGTTTACCTGGACAGGAGTTATCTTGCATTTATTGTTTGTTGTAGCTGAATGTGTTAGAGCCTTCAATTTTCTCTAGTGTCCTTGTTTTCTTCTTGTTTTAGGATTTCCCTAGAAACTTCTTAAATGGAAGCTGAGACTTACAGTTCTTTCAGTTTAATCCACTGTTATACAGAGACCTATTGATGTGGTAGGCATGAGAGAGGAGAAGCATTATATAATGCTATGATTAGGTCTCAGCTTTGTCACAGGTTTGTTTCCTAGAATGTGATTTTCACAAGTACCTTCTTAGCTTTTTCTTTCCCTCACAAGATGAGAAAGAAAGGTCGTTGACTGAAATTATGTAAATTTCTTTTCTTCATCCAAGGTAAGACTTTGGTGAAGTATTTTCTCTTGTTGGCTGGATCTTTGTTATGGAGAATTATCTGGACTTGTTTCAAGATGGTTATTTTGTTTTCTCCCTCTGGTCAAACAGGTGAACATTTTTTTCTCTAGACTTTACCCTGAGAAACTTATGAGACTCTTGGAGGTAAAACTCAATACGGTATGGTGGCTTCCTGGTAAATTCAGCACTAGGAGTTTTAACTTACTAGTACACACTGTCTCTAGCAATTTGTTGAGGCTATCACTTAAATATTAATACAATTACTAGCTCTGGCAGCTTCTGTTTCAGGTAATCTGATCTGTATCTATTTGCCTGTTGTTCAACTTTTCAGCTTGTCTGTCCTGTGAAATCAATTTTCTATAAGATCTTCAAGAAGTTATTGCACTTTTAGTTTGTTCAGCTTATTTTCTAGTTGTACATGTTGGAATGATAGCTTGCAGGCTTTTACATGTTGAATCAGAAAATGCAAACTTGTATAGTTACTTAAGAATTTTTCTATGTATCATGGTATGTAATGTTATGTTACATGATATTGTATTATGTCACAAATATATGTAATTTATTAGAGTTACATGTGTCATCATTTTACAAATTTGAAAATGATACACAAACCTTAACTCTTTTTATGTTATTTGTACTTCACCATTTATAATTTTCTAAATTTTTAATTTCCCTACATTTTGATTACATTATAGTACAACTTGTTATAGACTCGGGTATAATTGTTACTCAAGTCATTAAATAAGTTACATTTTCCCATAATTTTACTTAGTATTTTCTATCTTTATTTCTGATATTCCAGTTTCCTTCCTATATTACTTCCAATCCTTTTGACAAGGCCTTTTACCTATTTTTTAAGGTTTATCATCTTGTGAACAACTGTCTTTATTTCTATTCGTCTGAGAATGACTTGAATTTTTCTTAAATTCTGAAAAACATTTCAAGGGGCGTAGAAGTCTGAGTTGACCCAGGTTGGCTAATCTTTTCTTTTGGAACTTGAGAAATGTTGCATTACTACCTTTTGGTCCATATTATTTCTGATGATAAATTCACTGTCATATAGATTGTTTTTTCACCTGGAGGTAAGATGTCATGATTCTCTGAATGGTTTCATGATTTTTTTCTTTAAGTTTTGAATTTAAAAAAAAATTTAGAGACATATATGTCTTCTCTTGGCATGAATTTCTTTGGAATTGTCTTCTGTGATTCATTCAGCTTCTTCAATCTGTAGTTTATGTCTCTTGACAAATTTGTGAAAATTCCAGGTATAATTTCTTCAAATACCCCTTCAGACATGTCTGACATGACATGAATGTAAAATCTGTTGTTGTAGCCCCATGAGTCCTCTGATTTCTTTTCATTCTTTTCCAGTCTTTTTTCCCCTGTTATTCTGATAAGGTGATTTCTATTTTTCTAGGGGCCATTCAATTGATTACTTCCCCTTCTCTTTATATTCTACTATTGAATTCATATACCAAACTATTATTTTGTTTTTGTGTTTTTTTAGTTCTGAATCTTCCACATTCCTCGTCTTTGTATCTATTTCTTTTCTAGCAATTTCTTTGTTTAGATTTTCTATTTCCTTTTGTCCCAAGTGTGATTGTAATTATTTGTTGAAGAACTTTGTAATAACTTGTTCAAAAATTTTATCAGAGCATTCTAATATGTTATCTCATTGTTATATATTTTTGTTCAGTGTGAGAGCTTCCTTATTTTGGTATGACATGTAAGTTTTGACTAAAATTTAGCCTTTTCTGGATTATATTAAGGGATTATCTTTTATTTGCTGAAACTTTTGGCTTCTAGTTTATTACTTTCTTCAGCTCCATGAGGGAAAGAAATAAAATCCAGGTGTCTCACCATTTTGTCATTACTTAGATCCTAAGTTACAAAGTTTATCTGTGTTATTCTCTGTTATTCTCTTTTAAGATTCATCTTTTGTTTATTGAATTTCACATGTCCATAATTATTACTTATACTTAACAAGAATAAAATGAACGAGTATGTGTTCTGCATTTTCCCGGAAGGGATGGACTTGTATATCTCAGCTTAAATATTACTTTCTTGGATGACCATACTAGACCAAACAATCTAATTTTCCCTTATACAACATCATTCTTTATGACAGTATGCTATTAAATTTTATTCACTGTGATTAGTTTATTTTCTTACTACTTTTATTTTTCAATTTGGAACTGATTTTCTATATCCAGAATATAACATTTATGAAAGCAGAAACATGGTCTATCCTGTTAACTACTGACTCAATATAATCCTAGAATTGTCCCTGGCACAAAGTAAGCATTCAACAAAGATTAGCATTTGAATGAAAATACATTTGTTTTTAATCTTATGTTCTGGTATAGTCCCTCATTACCCTGAAGAAGAATTGTAGTTCATCTTATTGATAATAGGAGCTAGCTACTTTTTGCCTTTCTTGATAATCCAAAGTTACTGGCAAGGAGCAGTAAAGGTCTGAGTGACAGTTCTATGGTTCTGTGGTTACATTGTGAGGATAATTAACTCTCCTAGGCCAGCTGTGACCCCTGCTGGGAGTCAACCTGTGCCCAACAGGATGACAGAATTGTCCCCAAATGAAGCAACTATACTGGAGAGTCTATAGTGACGCTTGAGATTTTAGTGAATGGAGGCCCTGCCAAATATGGAAACTCAGCCAGAATTTAGAGACCAATTGATTCTCTAGAAAGCCCTGCAAGTGATTTTATAATTTTAGAGAACATTTCCTGTGTTCTTTCTTGTCAGTTTAAGTGATTCTTAGCAATGAAACTATAGCCCATTTTTATCATTTATTTTAGCATGTTTCACTCCATTTCTCCATATGTGAGTTCAACAAATAGAAACTTAGTGTCTCAGCATTAGGCTTTTCTCACCTTTTAAAATGCAAATACTTCAGGGAAGGGGAACAGCTGGTCAGTCATTTTGATCTTAATGTAATGAGTTTATTAGAGTCAGTCTGGAAAGGGAATTCTGACACAGTGCATACTAACCCGCAAACATGGCTCTCTTTTGAAGCTTGCCAGTACTGGAAAATTTCCCCAAAGGAGAATTTCTCTTATATATGCAATGCACATTCAATGGAAGGCACAGCATGGAAATTAAGTCATGGGATCTCAAAAAAAAAAAGTCATTACAGAAAATAGAGTTAATTTTGGGGTGTGTGTAGGAACCCCAAATCTTAATATCCATGGGACTCACATAATGAATGCTTGATATATCCAATGAAAATCCTGCTTAAAGTCACATTTTTATTTTATAGAAGAGAATTCTATTATTTAAATATCAAATTCATTGTTACAAATAAGATAAAAAATATAATCAATATTGTTATGAGAAAAAAAAAAACCTAGATTGTTTAGACTGGGATGGTTACCTAAAAAGATGACATTTGAAATGAAACCCAAGGTCATCCTTATCAAGATGTAGGAAGGAAATTTATAAGCAGGGCAAAAAACAAATAGAAATCTATGAGGTAGAGACCAGCTTGTTTGAGTAATGAAAAGAAAGATAAGAATATTGAAGGCGGGATTATCTAAAGTTGTATAGTTTTTAAACTTTATTTTCTAAAACTAATAAGTACAAATGAATACTGGGAGGGATATGAGAAAAGAAATAAAAGAATATTAAATTTTATTATAATAGATGCCAATTTTTTTGAATGTCATCCGTAATACAAATATTAACTTTTTTCACTTATATAAAATTATTTATTTAAATGATTTCTGAACAGAAAATCCAGAATATCTGAAGTCAAGAACCATACCTGTAACTTACTCAGTCTAAAAAATTAAGTAAAAAGTAAGTATAGCTTTTTGCTTTACTTAATGAAAATGGGTAAATCTTATTTTGTGGGAAATAAATTACTGATAAAAATTACATTGTCAATGGTCTGTACAAAGGATTATGGATGACTTGGTGGTTTGTGTGGTGTTCAATACTGCATGTGATTTAGAGGAATAGGCTCAAATCTAAAAATAATCTTTATTTAAAATTAGTATCTTCTCCTTATTTTTATGTTTTATTTTCCTGATGGGAGACCTGCTGAATGTTTCCCATCATTCTCTTAGCTTGAAACTCTATCACAGGTATAAGCCATGGATGGCTTCCCATATCACAGCAGTGTAGAAACACATCCCTTATCCTTTGAATGGGGCGCCTAATTTTAACTACTTGAGACTTCTGTTTATGAATAAGATGAGATAACAGTGTGAAAATTTCTCATAGTTAGCCTAACTGATTGATGAATGACTATTAGAGGATTTAAGCATCTTTCCCCATTTACCAAGTATGGAAGAGGGTGTCAGCAGATGTAACCCTTAATGATATTTGTCTGATGCTGATGGGGATTTTCCATCTCAATAAAAATAATGATGTTCAAAAATAGTCATTTAAAAAAAATAAACAAGAACATACTTCTCCAAATGTAACATTGTAAGATTTATGGTCAGATCTGGAAAGCCACATGACAGTAAGGCCCATGTTACTCTCCCATCTTCTTCTCTATCAGAAATGCTGGGTGGGAGACTCAGTTTAGCCTCAGCCTTCTGAGGTCTATACATCTTATAAGAGCTTTAAGGGCACAAAAACAATATACTGTTCACAAGCAGGGCAGATAGGTCCTCCCAACCAGTTATCACATCCTAGACTCTATGTAGGTACTGAGGATCGCAGAAGTGGAGTCCAGAGATAGAAAGTCAGGGATAGTGATTTATATATGTTGGACCACAAGAGACTAGTGGGACCAATGACTGATAATTGTTTCTTGACTAACAGAGATTTGACATGATGCATTAATTACATTATACACTAAAGGAGATCAACTGATCCCTCACCAGCCTTTTCTTCATCTATTCTTTCAGAGAGGTTGCTAGAATTGGCCAGAAATGAAGGATCATTTCCAAAGAAAACATTTAGCTGATACCAAGTCCTAATATAGCCCAACTATTATTCTTTGCTAGTAGGATTTCCATAAAGTAGTCAGTACCCTGAAGATACACTAGAGGAGTATATATGCTTAATTCGGGGGGGCATACACTGCAGGGCAATGAACAAAACCTGTGAGAAGTTTAGTAAATATCAAAGTCAGAGCAACAATGTATGAGAGGGAAAAAAATATATGGTAGTCTCTCCACTACCTGTGGGTTTCTGTGGATGGGTACATCTCTACTTAGGAGATAACTTTCTATGAATATTTCTGTAGAGGGAAAGCTTTCAGTAAGATAGATTTCTGGATCTATCTCCAGTGTAACCTCCCCTCCACAGCAGTCAGATTGGCTTAAAGTACCAAAATTCCAATCAAATGTTTGCCTTTGTAGAACAGCCCCATCCCAAATCATCTTATCTCGTCTCTTAGCAAAAACTCCAGTATGATCCAAGGGGCTTACAGATAACATAGACACTTTTATTATTCAAGAAATTTCAAGGTCTCAGAGTGCCCATCCCAGAACCATGAAAGTGTCAAATTCTTATTATTTAGTAAATCAGAAGTGATAAAAGAGCAAGCCCCGAGATCTGTTGATCCTAGATCAGGGATTAGGAAAACTCTAAGTCAATGTTGGCTTGCTTTACAATTTTACCAAGAACTTAAAGATAAAAACAGCTACATACTAGTTGGTTAGAAGATTTGATTATGGTGCATTTTCCTCTATGAGGTCCCACGGACTTGAATTTGCAAGCTTCAGCACCATTCCATTCCCACTGTATTGGACTTGTTTGAATGACTTCCTTATTTGTAATGCCTTATTTTTGTTGCCATTGTGTTTTTATATTTAGCAAGTATTTATTTATATTTTCACAGTCATCCTAAACAGTTAGCAATGTAGAGTAATTAAATAATGGTTTGTTGTACTAGTTAAATGTCTGAAGTCACAGAGGTGGTGAAAAATTTTAATCCTAAAGGACTAAAGATCACATAAAAACTTGCAATTGCTGCATCCTAGTTACATAATTTCAGATCAAATTTGCATAACCTTGATGTACCTCAGCCTCTTATCTTTAAAATGGGATGCAATGATACTAACCTTTCTCATTGCTGTTAAGATCTTCATGAAGGTGTGTAAAATGTGAAGAACAATTTGCATGGATTTTGGCATATAATGAACTTTCAATAATAACTATGAGTTATCTGTTATCCACTGAAATTTAATAAAGCCCACAGTAACAGCCATCTGAAGATTTTTTTTTTCATTGCACTCTACTACCACTAAAAGGAAAAACAAATAATTTCACTATTGAATAATTACTGAGTTCCTAGGTTCTGGCAACCATATCTCTTTAAAAAGGCAATAAAATGAGAATATCTTCCAAATTTGTTCCACAGATTCTTCCTCTTGGGGCACCATGTCAGAGAACGGCATCAGAAAATTTCTGGGTATTTGGCAAAGCCTCTTTCCCCACCACAGTCATCAGATTTGCTGAATGAGTCAACTGAAAAACACTTCAAATCAGCTTCAAATGAAATCTTCATTTTTTAAACTTTTTAAGTCTCTTAAATTTCATTTTGTGCCGCTTCTTCACAGGAACCAGTTCCAAATTCTTGAGTTGTAGTAAAGTCAATCTTGTGTTTTTCTTCCTGCTTCCTCTTAGCTCTCTCCACTTGGGATATTTTGGGTTTGGTCACCCAAATTAGGGATTTCTCATTTGTCTAAAGTTCTTAAAAACCTCTTATTCTTTTCCCTGCTTAGCCGTATATATTTTCTTCTTGCAATTACTCAACCTTTATCTCTGTAAACGTGTTTTCATTGAGCTTTAAAAATATCTTTGAGGAGGTGTTTGGCCTGATTCTAGCACATGTCGATTTTTTGAAACAATTTGCAAATGGATTGGAATTGCTATGAAAGAAAGGACTTGTTTAAAAAGGAACTAACAACTATTTTAAGAAAAGGCCATGAGAAGAAAATGTGGATGAATTCTTTCTAACTACAGAGAGAGAAATTATTTTCTTGATGTAAAACTCAAAATTCATAAAGCACCAATTGATTTGAAGATATGAAAACTAGAAAAAAAATATCATTACAAAAAGCACTGTAATCAAATCCAAGACTAGAAAAAATATTTGCAACATCCAATACTCAAATTATAAAAGGTTAATTTGTCTAACATATAAAAAATAACATTCTCAATCAATAAGTAAAGATCAATAGAAAAACGAAAAATATATTTAGTCAGAAAATTAATATAAATGACTTTATATATGAAATAATGATAAAAATGGCTTCTAATAGAGAAATGCAAACTATAATAGTTTTGTGATACTATACTCAACCTATTAGTTTAGCAACTATATGAAAAACGGCAGGATATACTGTTTTAGTAAAGGAGTAGGGGACTTTTCGTACATTTATTGAGAGAGTACAAATTGGCACAATATGTATGAAGAGAAATTTGGCAATAAATGTCAAAATTAAAAAAAAGCTTACACTTTGAGTCAGCAACTATATAGGGGCAGGATTAAATCCTATAGATATTTATTAAATAATTAATTGTAGTTTGCTTCTAACAGCAAAATGTTGCAATAATTTTAATGTACACCAGTAAGAGATGCATTTAAAAAAATAATTATGGTAGACCTGCATAAAAAAATATCATGTAGCAGTAAAAATGAAAGTGTCAAAGTCTTTCTCTGCTGGTTGGAATTGTTGGGGAGGAGAGGAAATGTTCCCTTACTCGTCTAGGGTTTTCTCTGGCTGGTTAATCAAATTAGCATCAGACAGATCAGTAGGAGAAAAAAAAAACAACAACATATCATTATGTCTACACAGGGAAACTACATAGACATTAGAATTCCAAAGACAGTGAGACAGTGGGATAGGGGACTAGTGTTCAAGGAGAGAAGAGGTGGACTCACAGGGGGAAGAGAGAGTGACTCATATGACAAAGACCAGATGCTCTGTCATTAGAGGTATATCCTGTCATATCAGAGATGTTTCTTTGACAGAAAAGTCATTTCTGATAGTAATCTAATTCTGGTAAGACCTCAATTTTAATTCTTCTAGGTAGATAAGGGAGTAGTGAAGGTTTTTTGTGAAACTACAAGGCCTCAATTGACCTCAGCTCAAAATATTCCATTTGCCAAAGTCTCAAGACTTGGGGAGGCCTATTCTGAATATCTTGGGGACACAGGCTGTCCTCAGCACCTTGAGACAGTCTCCTGACCATCTTTGGGAGAACTAACCACTGGAATTTTCTCTTAAATACCTTGTTGATTGAAGAAAGGATTATGTAGAAATATATGTGACATATTATTATCAACTACTTCTGTGTAACAAGGTAGGAAATAAAATATATTCATAATTATTTTATATAAATTGCTTGACTAAGCATAACATGTCTCTTTAAGAGAAACAAGAACCACTAAGATTTAGTGGAAAAGGAACTTGGTGTTTGGCCCACGAGTTCACATGGAGGTGACTCACTGTGCTTCTATTAATTTTTTTTTTAAATTTTGAGCTATTTTAGTCTTTGGCCTACACAAAATAAGTTTTTAATTAAATTGAAAAATAATAAAGAAGTCTATAGTTATTATTTTTAGTTAAAATTATCTACTACACTTTTCTGATGAATGAATAAGCTATTGGACACAGAGCAAGATAGGAGGGAAAAAGAAAACATAAATCAGTCTTATAAAAGAACCCTTAAAGAGTTAGTGGAAACAAATATTTATCAAAAGGTTATCTAAATTAAAATGAGAATTCCGTTTACCCACCTTGTGAGGAACATAGCGCCCCTGCATACTGAAGAGCCAGCTTGTCTACTACAGAGGATCAAGGCAGAGGCAGGCCCAGGTCTCCTTAGGAGCCAGGGCCCAGATATGCTGTTAGTCTTCTGACCTTGAACAATTTAGTGCATTTCCTTAATACTTTACTTTGGTTACTTATGGGAATTTTTTATATGGGGAATTTCACTAGGAAAAAAAACACATGCCCTTTTAGGGAAAAAAGACCTCTTTCTCATTTCCTTCCTTCTGAAGGGCAATTTTGACCATCAGAATAATGAGCTAGAACTGTCCGTAACATTCTCCCTCTACCATTTGTTCACTTACTAACTTATTTGCCCATTCCAAGCATCTCTCTCACCTTCCAGGTTTCTGAAGCCTGGGGAAGTAATGCCTGTTAACTATGACACAGGCATCTGGAGAGTTAAAGCTTCTTCCCTCACTCTCCTTATGAGTGACTCAGCAATGCCAATGGCACTACACTGACCTACAACAGTTTTTTTCTTTCCCAAGTACCACGTGCAGGTTCATTTATCACATTTAAATAATCAGCTAAATGTTTTTCATTATTTTTTTACTTTATTGAGGAACAATTGAGACCTAACAAGTATATGTTTTAAGATATTTCCCATTCTTATTGTCATTATTAATGAAGAGGGCTAAAAAGATACAATGCAGACTAGTATTTTACAAGTTTCTTGGTGCAAAGAGCTCTGTATAAATGGAGGTGAGGGTGACAGTGCAGAAGAACAGTGTAGTAAAATTGTAGGGAAGTTTAGTTCATCCAGAGCAGTGAGGGGGACACACACATTGCCACGGAGTTGGGTTAAAAGCAAAAACTCAGGAAAATCCGGCCCTTTCTGATTCTGGAGATGGTGCTAAGATAGAATGAAAGATGGTGCTAAAGACAGGAAATGGTTTGCAGATTTTATGCTGAATGTGTCTTAGCATTTCAGGAGCATCTGGTATGATGGTTATCATCAGTCAGTTTCCTTGGTAAGTGCACTCTGCAATAGAGACTGGCTTAGGTAAAGTTTACCAGGGAGTGCTCTGAGAAGCAACACCTGTGGGAGAGGAGCTTGGAGCGTGAAGTATTGAGCAGGAGAGTTAAGTTGCAATACAGTAGCAACAGAAGTCCTAGTTGATTTGGGGATGAGGGGTCTGGGATATTCCTGGAGAGTTATCCCTAATAATAGGGCAACTCTCTTTATCCCCCTCAGACTTTTTTCTATTACTCTAGATAGTAAAGAAGAGATGTCCTCTAGAAAGCGAAAACAATTGTGGAAAGAGCTGTCTCTTCAGCTAAAATCTGTAAAGCACAGACTGGACTGAGAGCTGTCGCCTGAAGACTCCCTGTACCTGGGGAAATGAAGACTCAGTCCTAAGGACAGGCATCTGGCCATCTACCACAGCTCCCAGTACAAATGGGGCTGATCAGATGAAAGCTCTGCTGTGCATACATACTGATGCATACATAAAAATTGCAGTCCAGAATAATGGGCTTACTCTCAAAATGGTGTGGATAGACCCACTGCTTCTCTTCTCAATAAAAGAATACCATGCGACTGCTGTGAGTTATTCTAACAGTTACTTCCAGGATTTCTCCAGCATCTGATAGAGAAGGATTTGTGTTTGGCACTGACATTAACCTATATTCCTGGCACAGGTCTTCATCCCCTCAAACACACACCTGAGAACTCAAATAGCTCACAGTCGGATATGCCTGCAATCTTACTTGTGTTAACAAAATGGAAAGGTTCAAGCCAAGAAAATTTTAAAAAGACATACGGCATGACAGATGATGCCTCACACCAAGAAAGCCAAGGGCAAGTTAATCCACCCTTACCTGAGGGCATTCAGATATGAAGAAAACGATGTACAAATCACAGCTGAGCCCTGCTTAGCCAGCCGGACCAGAATCAGGGCTGGCCTTTGGCATAGGTGGAGGAAGTGACTGCCTATACAGTGTGATTTCAAGGGCCTAACTAAGCCTTGCGTTTCCAAAATACATCCTCCAGATGTAATTCATTTCATTAAATCCACCATGCCTTACTTACAACTCTGATTCATATTAAAAATGTAATTCTATTTGCAATCATCACTCCTAAAATGTTTTGAATGTCCCTAAAGAGAAAAAGGGAATCATGAAAAGTAGGTTTATCCTAATTACACCTGGAATTGACTTGTGACTCTGGGTAAGACTCTTTTACCTTGGGACTTTGAGTCTGTGATTTGATGCAGTGCTTTTCCCTAGTGCATTTGTGACTTCTGGTTATTTCTCATTTTAGACCCTCTTCATCATCATCACCTACAGAAGTTACAGTTTGAGTCCATTGCTACTAAAGGGCATTGCATAGCTTCTTTATCTTAAATATGTTGAAATCATTGGCTCCTTGAACCAGTATGTTCAGCTTAAAAAAGGTTCTGTGTCTTTTCCAGAGACACTCCCATTATATTTAGTGTATATTTGTGTGTGGTCTTCTCTTTGGATATTCTATAGTCCCAGAGTAGGATGCAGACTTGACCACATCACATTCCTTTAAACATAACATTCTTTATTTGTACCTCAATATCCTAACATAATGAGTGGTTGTTTTAGTGAGTTATTAGATGAAAAGATAAATCTGAAATAAAAGACAATTAACCAGTTTCCAGGCAGAAAACAACTGGGATGGGATTCTAAAAAAATAAATAAATAAAAGTTCCACTAAACAGGATTAATATAATCAGTGGTGTATTGAAGTTCCAGGTGACTATTAACCAAGAAACCATCACCACCCCTCAGATTGAGGGAAAGAAAGAGCGCCCCTTGACAGGATCTGAGGACAGAGAGAGGACAAGCGCTGTCAGAGAGTGACGATGAGGCAAAGAGGGAGCAAAGAAAACATGCCCTGAAGGATTTTTCTTTATTTCTGTCATCTCTTGCTGGTAGCTAGACCAAACTGGAAGTCAAGGAGCAAACAGGGATACCCAAGATTCAATCTTTAAAGGTGAGCAACTAGATTTCTAGATCACAGGAATGACTGAATATAGGTAATATAAATAGAGAATCACAGTACTAAGAATTCAAGAGCAATGGCTCATGGAAGGGAAAGTGGACACAGGTATAAGATCCCAAAGAGAAAAGAGGATTCACAAGGAAAAGGGAAAACAAGTGAAGATGCTGTTGGCAATGGCTGCTAAATAATTCCAGTTATGTAGGGTTTGGAAAATGAATGGTGCTGTGAGAGCCATTAAAGAGTCTTGGTTGTTGGGCCTCCCCGGTGGCGCAGCGGTTGAGCGCTGTGCTGTGGAGCTGTCGGCAGCGGCGACGCGAGTTCGACGCCCAGCCAGGGAGAATCCCACATGGTGCGGCAGACCTCTCCTGCCTCGCCCGCTGCTCCCCTCAGCAGTGTACTTCTGATCTGCCTGTTCTGCTCCCCACTCTGTCTCTGGTGAACCCTCTCACCGCCCCATGCCTCTGGCCTGTACCCCAGCTTGTATGTATAAATAAAAAAAAAATCTTAAAAAAAAAAATAAAGAGTCTTGGTTGTCCTTCCATCCAAGATGGTCTCAAATAGTACTCTTGAGTGTCTGATATGTTCGCAAAAGGCACAGGTTTAGACAGTACAACCTCTCAGATTAAAATAATTACTGTAATAATTTACTAGTTTGTTGATCCCAGTCACTGTGTTAAAAGTTTTATGTAAGTGATCTAATTTCTTTCTCAAAGATCTATGAGAATTATATTACCATTTCTGTTTCACAGCTAAAAAAGTCATGGTTAAGGGTGGTAGAGTGACTTGGCCAAAGTTGCACAGCTACGTGGGGAAAGAGACACTACTTCAGCTTCTCTCTCCTAAGCACTGGTTAATTTCTGCACCATACTGGTTTGTTGATCATATGCATAGGCTTTTCATTTCTTTTTTAAGATTCATCTTTATTTATAATACAAGAACTGGGATATAGGGGCAGAGGTGTGTGTGTGTGTGTGTGTGTGTGTGTGTGTGTGTAGAGGATTCACCAGAGACAGAATAAGGAGCAGAACAGGCAAATCTACTGAGATACACCCCTGAGGGGAGCAGCAAGCGAGACAGGAGAGGTCTGCTGTGCTATAAGTGTGTTAACTCCTTAGCTGGGGATCAAACTCATGCCACAGTGGCTGGTGATAACTTGATAGTGCTGAAACTTTAACCCCTCGCCACCAGGGAGGTCCAGCATAGACTTTTCTTAAACTTGGATCTGAGCTAGGGAATTCAAGTAGGTTTATTCTTACTGGCTAACACAGATTACTAAAAAGTGGTGTTTGATATCTCCATTAGAGGGCCAAGCAGGGAACTTAAGTGAGTCACACAACTATTGAGGAGATCAATATGATCAATCAGTCCAGAAAGTCCAAATAGTTGTTTTCCATCTGAGTAAGACTATGTAGAGAAAGTGCACCAGGAAAATGCACCAGGTGCTTTAGGATCACATATTGTATGGAGAGTTAATTACAGTTTAGTCTATATTACAGCTTTCAAGCAGTGCATTTGGTGCACAGGTTAAAGTACGAGAAAGAAACGTCCAAGAGAACAGAGGAGGACATAATTCAATGTGCTAGTGCCATCCAGAAGGTTGTTTCCTTCATTCAGTTTTATCCTGCTGTCCACACACAACTTCCATTGTGCCTCCTCTGTATTGTTCTATGCCATTATGCTCAGGCACATCTGACTATTCTAAACATTTACATAGCTCTCTCTGCAATTAGAATACAAACTTCTTGAAAGTGCAGTCTATGTGTTTTATTATCTCTGGATCTTTAGCCCTAGCACCCTATATTTTTTAGAAGACAATCGTTTCATTAATTGGATGTTGATGACTGATTATCACACTTTAAAAAAATAAAAATTCCTATGGAGGTTATTGCCCATGTGCCATTTACAAGCAGAGTTGAACTTCTTCAACTTTCTTTGTGAAATGAATTTTTGTGTGTCATATTATCATTTAAATGCAGAGGGAAAACTAGCTATTTCTTAGCAACATTTTGGTGAATACTCTTGTAAAGGAAAGAATCACCTTGGAGTTTAAGAGAATTCTGATTTCCATACATGAGGTTTGCTTCAAGCAGTGAGGAGCTGTATGTGGCAGGATGGAGAAAAGCTGAGAAGCATATCTTTTGGGCTGAAATGGAATTTAATATGTATTTTAGAATACAAATTGCATCTTCACATGGTGAGGTCCATGTTGTGATGATGGAAAGCAAATCTGTATTTTTGTAGCCAGGTTTCCACTACAGTAATCTTAAAACA
The DNA here is from genome assembly GCA_004024925.1 of Scalopus aquaticus. Lineage (NCBI taxonomy): Eukaryota > Metazoa > Chordata > Mammalia > Eulipotyphla > Talpidae > Scalopus > Scalopus aquaticus. The sequence continues at coordinate 34,847 of PVIJ01009458.1, forward strand.
ACTATAAAATGGAGGTGCCGATAACTGTGTGGAAATAACAAGAAGAAAAAAATCACACATAACTTCTCATTTTCTTAATAATCACTTTCATATTTTTCTGAGTTTATTCCACTTCATCATGGTTTGAATAATAGTAAAATATGAAAGCTTTAGGGAGGAAATATTTTTTCCTTTTTCTCTCCACTATTTCACCAGACAATTGACAGGAAGCAGTGAAAGGTGGCTAGTTAGTGGGGGAAGGGAGTCAGAAAGGGGTTGCAGGCAGTTAGAAAGGAGAACATTCAAGTCTAGTGGAACAGACATACATCCCTGATAGAAGAAAATGTCTGCATCTGTTGTTTTTTAGAGTAAGAGTTTGATACATAAGATAATTAATCTCTGGTTCATTCATTGAACAAATAATCAATGATGCAATAATCACTTGTTCTGGGCACCGAGAATAGAGAAGTAAACAACATTCATGCATGGTTTTCTGTTTACCATCAGCCTATAAATGGAGACTCTTCCATTCCTGTAGGTTTTGGATGGAATTCTACAGAATTGTTAATTAATCTGCTTGGAAAATTTATCTGTGACTCCCCATAGACACCTCAGAAAGGGTCTAAGTGGGTAAAGAGATGAACAGACACTGGAAGAAATTGTAGAAGAGAGGGTATATTCATGGGGCCAGGTACCATCACAGGAGTTCCTAAATCCAGACATGGCACAGGAAAACACACACACATGTGCACACAAATCCTGGATGAGGTTCCAGTTTAGTCTGCCCAATCATTTCTCATTTGAAGACTGGGAAATGGAGTCACCATCTTCTTACAGAGTAATTTTATGATTGTTGTTCAGTTCTTTTCAATATTAATGACTGTGCATTACATTAATTTCTATTTGATTATAGAGATTGCAGTCTTCTACACGTCTATCACAATGCCATATACCTTTATAAAGATAAGAGCAATGACTTTTCTTTTGCTTATTTTCTCTTGTGCCTGGACCTGTCATCTCAATCAAAAGAAAATTTTTGGAAAGGGCACATACCTGTAAGCCTTGGGACTATCTGATGTGCTCCCAGAGACAGGCGTGAGTTCGCTGTTGTACTTTTCATACTTAGCCAGACACTGCTCTCTTTCCCACTGCCGGCGCCTGGTAACGTCCCCCTGAGGGTTTTCTCTTCTTCAGTCTGAGCATGCACAGCCGTCAGTTTCAGGCTCAGACACTGGGCTCACTGACCCTTCCTCGCTCCCCCTAAGCCCTTTTCCCAAGTTATTCCAAAATGCAGTCACTTGGAGCACCTAGGGAGCTGGTGCCACACCAGCACAAATTCCCTTCACAGCCCTCAGAGGGCAGCCCTGCTTTCTCTCCAGCTGGTGACAAACATTGTAATGATAAGACCCTTCTGTTCACTACATTTGACTTTACCGCGACTCTTAAAATATCTATCAACAATTGCATTTTAAAATGAGTGGCTTGATACCTCATTGTTCTTAAAGGTGAGTGGTTCCTGAGCCTTGGGAGTATGGGGGGGGGGGGCAGAGGGTGAATCAGAGCTCATTAAAGTTATTATGCATTTGAAACATTTTTCTGAGAATGATTGGCTACCTCCCGTTGACAAGCAGTCAGTTCAGGGTTCATTTAATGACTGCTTTTGTCTAGCTGTTCCTAGTCCCTTGACACTTCTCCAATAGGATATAATTCCAAACTGTTATGCTTGATCATGTTTGTTCCCATATAATTCCAATTCTTAAATTCCCCCAGAGAGGTTGATCTGAGTTTAAAGTGAAATATGGATGACTCTGTCCTTTAACCATATTCCCTACTGATTTCAAATTAATGCTGCTGGCCGCCAAACCACACAGGGCTTCCCTTTGTAGGAGACCATAAGTCATTGTATCCAATAACCACGTTTTTATATAATGAGAAAACTGGGGCCCAGGATATGGAAGCATTAGAGCAAGGTCACACAGCTTCTTAGAGGTAGCCCCGGGACTCAAGTCCCCTGACCCTTTAACCAGGGCTTGGCCTGTGGCATAGCTCTATGTCTCTTTCTTTTTTATTTTATTTCTTATCACTTTCAATTTAGAATGATAGCTGAGGGAAGGGCAAAATGTATATTTAGGATTCAGTTTAGAAATATTAATGTTTCTCACATTTGAAAAGAATTTTTTTATATGCCTAATGCAATGTGAGACCATAGTTTTTATAGTCAGCTGCCTGTGTTTCTGGCCCAGCTCTGTTACAAAGTAGCTGTGCAACCTTGGGAAAGCTGCTCAAATCCCCTGTTTGTTCATCTGGAAAATAGGGATGATAATAGTACTTCCTTCATGGGCCACTGTGAGGACCCAGTGAATTAATTCACTCAAAGAATAAGAAAAATGGTTGTCATATGGTAAGAGCCAGACAGGAATTAGTTTTTATTATCTGATAAAGACTTTTGCATTGAGAAAATTAGAAGTGGAAATGATCAGTAGGAATTGGATATATTAGGATTTCCCTCAATTTCTCACTCTGTTCTGACTCTTATCTGTCTTGTATTTTTCAACTGTTTTTTTCTCCTAACTCGATTTGAACCCTGGAATAAATGATTTGTTTTACCTGTGTAAGTACCTGAAGTCCAAGCATTGCTCACACATGAAGTGTGTGCTCAGGGGTTGTGTGATGAATCAGAAATGTAGTTTGGGAGAGACTAGTACATATGAGTGGTTTAAGGTCCATAGAACAAAGTATTGGATGACATAGGGTGTTGTTTTTCCTTGATGATACCTTTCTGTTATATTGACTTCAAGGACATCCATTTAGCAAATATTAAGTGTTTAGAATATGGTAGACATTTTTCCACATCAATGAACAATGCACTTATAACAGTTTATTAATGAAATAAATAGATCAATCACATGTGTGTTTTGAGATGGAAAACACTATGGAGGAAAAAGTAAAGAGAGAAGAGGTGTGTGGGGTGTTGGAGAGGTTTTCCTTTGACTGGAATGGTGCTACCTCTGCAGGCTTCCTCCTCTGGAGGTTCCTCTTCTGGAGCAGAAGAGGGGGCGGGAAAGAGGTTGGTGTTTTCCAGGGACAGCCAACAGAGAGGCTGGGATTCAGTAAGTGGTGGCCAGTGGGTGAGTGAAGTCCAAGGATGTCAGAGGCCGGCATCATGGCAGGTTTGGGGCATTGACTTTGAGCCGGCAAGTGACATGACCTGACTTACATGAAAGTGAATTACTTCGGTGCTTATTTTCAAAATACACTGTGCTGAGGACTTTGAGAGCAATATCCCATATAATACCAGAACAACATAGATTTTTTCAAAGATGAAAATTGAACTTTACAGAGAGTTGTATGGCAGACCAGAGAGTCAAAGCCAGGTACACCTATCCCCAAATTACATCTTCTCAATCTTTAATTTGTTTTACCTTGTGCATTCTCTTACATTATAGTCACATTATGGCTCTAGAAGAGCTTTTGCTTTTTATTTTCCAGCAACTTCCTTCTCCTTTGTTCTCGTAACCTTTGTGAATTAGAGATCTACATGTTTATTCCATGTATGTCCTAACCTTAGGAAGATGTGCGTGGAAACCAGACATTAACACTGCAGGCACATGTTGACCTCAAAAACTGGTGTGGCTAACATGAAATGGAGTATACTGAGATTATCTAGAAGATAAGAAGGATCAATATTGCAAGGATAGTTTGAGGAAAAGTGAGGGCTTACAGACATATTAAATTTATCTTCTGGGCTTCCCTGGTGGCGCAACGGGTTAGCGCAGTGCTGTGGACCCGTCAGCGCTGGTTCGATGCCCAGCTGGGGAGAATCCCACATGGTGCGGCAGACTCTCCTGCCTTGCCTGCTGCTCCTCTCAGCAGTGTATTTCGGTCGATCTGCCTGTTCTACTCCCCACTCTGTCTCTGGTGAACCCTCTCACTGGCTCATACCTCTGGCCTGCACTCCAGCTTGTATGCAAAAAAAAAAAAATTTTTTTTTTCATCTCCAGAGAGGATAGCCTCATCTTCAGAATAGGTCATCCAGGCTTACTTTGAGATATAATAGGTTGGGTTCAAGACCACCAAAATAAAACAAATATCCTGATAAAGTAAGTCACACATTTTTTTTCAGTTTCCAATGTTTAAAAGTTATGTTTATACTATATTACAGTTTATTACTATGCAATAGCATTGTGTCCAGAAAAGCATATGACTTAATTAAATGTGATACAAATACAAAATGAATCTTGTTGTTGTTATATTCTACACAATTTTATTTATTTGTATTAAATTTATTTTTTATTTGAATCTTTCACATCATTGTGTATTCATTTTAATAAGTTCTTGCCTGGATGCTGAGCATTATCTAGAAGATAAGAAAGATAGATATTGCAAGGATAGTTTGAAAAAAAGTGAGGGCATGCTGTTGGAAAAATGGTGTCTAATAGAGTTCATTGACACATGTTGCCACAAACTTTGAATTTGTGAAAAAAAATAAAATTGGAATCTTTGTAAAGTGCAATAAGGCAAGATGCAATAAAATGTGCTGTACCTGAACACCAAAATCAGTTATTTGCGGAGGACTCAGAGGGTTTTATCCCGTAGACATGACAGCAGGTGGTTAGACAGACACGGTCTGTTTAAATGTCCCTGTGCCATGGTGGGGAGGGCACTACAGTGGTGACACCTGATGGGGGTGACACTAATGTTACCCCAATAAAAATTATTCTTTACCATCCCTTCTTGCCACATCCTCTCTCCTTCACCCCCAAATTTCTTTATTGACAAGTCAATTGATTTGCTCTTCAATTTTTTTTCAAATTTATTCCCTGTTTTCTATTATCTTCAGTTTGCTATAGATGTTATTATTCTTACCCATACTCTCTTAAAACTAACTCAGTTTTTTTTCTTCCAGCCTCTTTTCGCTTTAATTCTTCTTCCTAATCTATACCTCTCTACAATAGATGACTATCTGTTCCCAACAGGATTATGTATGGCTCTGGCACTAATGTTGTAATCTATGTCTTCTGGCTGATTATTTACTTATCACTATATCCCTATCAAATTTAATTGCTCATTTTTGTCCCCAATGAAAATTACTTTTCAACTTTTATGATTTTGCCTAACTTTCCCCCCCAAAATTTGTCCTACTTTTATCACGTACTATCAAACACTTTAGCAAACTTCAGTCAGGGCAGGCTTAGACTATAGACAAACAGGTTCCATGACTAAGCACAGCTAAAGTATTCCTCAAGCAAAGTCATTGTGGGTCTGGATCACTATCCAGGGCATTTGCTGTGCTGGCTCAGTATCCAGGGAAGAAGTTATCAAAGTGAATCCACAATGACGTAAAAGATGTAAATAAAAAATAAATTTAATAAAAATAAATAAAATTGTATAGGATATAACAACAACAACAACAAAAATAAGGAAATAAAATGACGCTTTCATATCAGCAAATGCTCCCACGATTGCCTTGGCAGGGAGGTTCTTGGGTGGGATCCTACATGTTCTGATCTGGAAGTGACACATATCATTTCCCCCACAACCCACTGACCACATAGTTTTATCCAAATAAAAAAAGTAGTGTGGTCTCAGAAATGAGTCTTCTTATGCATTTGGTGGAACAGAAGTCCAAATATGGGGGAACTCTAAAAATTTCTATTCCATCTTTGAAAGTGTTCAGTATCGCCTTAGACGGTAATAATGGAGTTACTTGTGAATATGTTCCCTACTAATAGTAAAATCTTACCTGTTCATTTAATTTAAGTGAAGCTCAAGGAAGTATACCCAGAATCATTAGGAAGGACTCACTTTTTCCCAGTCTTGACCAGATAGACAATAATAACCCAAAGCTGGCAGTTTCCACTTCTAAACTTTATACTTATGCCAGTTACTTCAATGTGCTCGTAGCTTTAGAACCTGATAAGGGAAATCTGATTAATGCTTGGTCTCCCAGGGATTCTCAACAATATTTTTTTTAATCAGAGAGCTTCCTTATATACTCTCAAATGAAAATAAAAAAGTATGTTTTTCTGATTTTTGTCTTGATTATAAATTGTGGATGTAGCTCTCCATGATATGATGAAGAAACACTCTTCCCTAAGATAGAACCTAAATAGTTCCAGAAATAATGTAGAATATGGGAAAGGCACCATAAATAACACTCAGGAAACAGCATCTCTAATTCCAGAGCCCTTCTCAATATGGAGGTCATTAAGGAGAGACAACTTTCCTCTCCCTATTTTAGAAGTTGTGTATTCATGTAGGTTATTTTGGGAACTCACTGCACTCAAGTGGGTTCTGACAAAGAGGAAAGGAAGCCCAAATACTCAAGATATAATTTCAAATGGAAATTTTTATTACCTCATCCAAATCAGTTTGGGTCTACTTCTCAAACCTCTGTAATCTTTGCACATATCCAGTTACCACATGTCAGATTTAAATCTCCCTATGTATCTTTCATGAAAGGAAGGAAGGAAGGAAGGGAGGGAGGCAGGGAGGGAGGGAGGGAGGGAGGAAGGAAAGTGAAAGCTTTCCTGGCAAAGAAATTTACTGACATAGTTGTAAATTTTACTCTCAAGAAAGTTAACTTAATAAATCTAGAGAATTTGAGGATGGTATGCCAATAAGTATCTGCCACCATGTAAGGAGTTCTTGCCATTATTCTTACAAATATCAGAGACTAATTGTATATTCAGTAGGGACACAAACAAGGAGACATTGTCTCCGTCTCTCACACCCTATATTGCTGTCAGTGTTCCAGAAGACACAGTGGCTATGTTAAGACCCTAGGACTCTTCCTCCCAGGACCCAGGTGCTGAAGAACATAGTTTTGTATGCATAAATTAAAAAAAATAGCCCATATTGGAAGATTTTACCAGATCTAAATCATGAAGCAAGAGTTAGCATGTTGCGTTTCCCTCTCTGTTTTTGACAGTATAAGATTTTCTCAATCAGAAGAACATGCCAATTGATTTTGAGTAGCATGCCCCTTGGTGATACAAACAATATCTCAGATGGGGCTAGGGATATGTTCCTGGCAGGCATAGTAGATGCTGGTAAGGCTGGTCTGGGACACTGCAGGACTTCTGGTCATATTGTGATCTTTTGTTTCCGAACTATCAGTAGAGTGTACACAACTACCCCTTCAAAAATGGTTTGTTTTCTACAACTCCATTTTATCCCGGGTACTTTTCCTCACAGAATTTTTCATGATTTGTATAAAATAGTGTGTTACCTCAATGCATGTGTTACCTCAATGGATAGCTATTTTGCCTTTTTTATTTCTATTTTTCCAATAGCACAGACTCACTTTGTGTTTCTGTCCTATGTGCATGCTTTTTAGACACAATACTAGTGGACACTTGATAGTCTACACTGTAATGTAAATACAGCTTTTATATAAATGCCTGATTCCCTAATATTATTTACTTCCTAAAATGAGGCTTCAGTCTGTTGTATCCTCAAGCCTGGAACATACATATTTGCTTATTAAATTAAATAAGGGAGTACTTGATTGATTGATTGATTGATTGAGCCCCTAATTAAAGCTCAGCCAGCCTCCATACAGAATTTTACACAGCCGCGGTTAAGAGCACACAGTCTTGGAGCAAGAACAGTGCCTGAGTTTGAATACTGAGTGACTCAGGGTTATTCTGTAACTCTGATGGGCCTCAGTTTTCTCATCTGAAAAGCAGAAATAAAGATAGTCCCTACTACTTAAGCTGGTCACGCCACTGATTTAACTCAATGACATTTATGTAAGTGATTGCTATTAGTATCATAACTATTGTTACTATTATTTATATGCAGGCTCCTCTTTTATAATTCTTTTATGCAAGCTTATCACAGGACCTGAAATACATGTATCTGTTCATTTCTTTCTCTCTTTCTTTTTCTCAGAAAATCTGTTTTAAATAACCAGTTCTTTATTTACTTAAATACTCAGGCATACATCAGTTTACTGTGCTTTGCTTTATTAATTCTGAAGATATTACATATTTTACAAATTGAAGATTTGTGGCAATCCTGCCTCAAGCAAGCCAATTGACACCATTTTTCCAATAGCACATAATCACTTTGTGTTTCTGTCCTATGCATGTTGCTTTTTAGCACAATGCTAGTGGACACTTGATAATCTACACTATAGTGTAAATACAGCTTTTATGTGCACTAGGACCAAAAAATACATGGGACTTCCTTCATTGTCATATATTCGCTTCATTGTAGTAGTTGGCGAACAGAACCCACAACAACTCCGAGGTGTGCCTGGATGTTATTGTATGGGAAATGTGGCCATAGTAGCCATGTGAGATAGCACAGGGCCTTCCTCTTCTAGATCATAGTGTCTTTTCTGTACAAATATTAACCCATTTACAAATACATGACTATCTCCAAACCATTTATTTTTGGAAACAGAAAAGTTATACAAAACATCACAAGTGACCGAATGGAGACTTTACATATACTTTCTGGTTAATTAGGACTAATTAATTAATTATGATTAATTAATACCGCTACAGTAGTTACCTTGACTTTCAGCCAGGTGATTCTTTCCATTTCATAAATGGAGGCAATGAGGTACTAGAGGAACATAATCAGTTCTTAACATTCTACTTTTCCTACAATGCAAATGGTTCTTAAACTTCCTTTACAAAAGTCCCAACTGCAGAGAACTGAAAACATGGCCATAGAATAAAACTGATTATGACCATGGTTTTAATCCAAATCACATCCCAGTGAATTTAATTTTAGTCTTCAACAATCTGATTTCATCTGGCACAGAAGTGATCCTGTCACTTTTGTGATTCTAACAAACACTAATTACAATTTTGTAGATAGTGAATGATAATGGAAAGTTAAAATGTTTCATCATTTTATTAAATTTATTATGAAATTCTCTATATTTAAATGTCTAACTCTATCTCTGCAAGTCTGGAAAATGGATTAAATTTTGCATTTCCTCTTCAAATCACACAAAAATAATCGGACATATGCTTGGGGTAAATAGGTACTCAAAGAAATGTGAATGAAAACTCATTGGCCTTCTAGGGCACTTTCTACCCGAGCTTTTACTAATTTAAACTAATATTCCAAGATCACTCAACTAGTTAAAATATATTAACAATTTATGATTATATTAGTTTATTATATTGTATGATGGGAAATATTTTGAGAAATGTGCATATATTAATCCATTTAACTATGTAATTCTCACACCACCACTGTGAAGTAGATTTGGGTATTATTAGTGTTTTATGAATAAGGAAGGAGAGAAACAGAGTAGTTAAGTGCCTTTCCAAAGTCACACAGCTCCTGAGTGGCAGAGGTTAGGGGCAAATACTGGCTGTTTGGTTCCAGACTGTGTGCTTTATTGTTTCTCAAAATGAAAATCAATGCAACCATTAGCTGTATTGTTATAATCCTTTTCATCATGTATTTTTTAGAAAAGTAATTTTAAAAATTAAATTTAAAAGAAAAATGTTAAATTGAGACACCTTTGCATTGACCTGTGAATTGAATTTCTTGGTTGTTAAGTTTCCTTTTCTGGAGCAGTTGAGTTAAATTCAGTTTACTGCCCTATATTATATCTTCCCCAACCTCAATTATCTCTCCTTATTCATAAAAGTTTGCCCCCAAATTTTCTCCCAAGGTTTTTTTAAGCATCTTGCCTTCATTAACGTCCACTGGCATGTATATTCTAGAGCCATGCATTAATTTTAATCTTAGCCCACGTAACCCATAGCCTGAATGATAAACAAATCCATGGGTATAGATGATTAAACTCAAAAGCAATCAGTACAATATAAGACTTTCCTGCTCAGGGAAAGGAGATTGGTATAATCAGCCATGTTTGGGGGATGCCCCCTGGCAGAATACAGATTTACACCAAATTTTGAAAAGGAAATATAATCTGGCTACTGGGAAAGGGAGAGAGGGTGCTGAGTAGAGAGTCACGCAAAGTTTGCAGGCCATCCTTCCTGGACACTTACCTGGTAGCTGACCTGCTGAAGATGACGGGTGTAGTTAACGGTGATGAAAAACTCCAGTCTGTAATTACCCTTCCTTTCTCTAAAAGACTGTGTTTCTCCACAACATAACCTGGAATCTTAAAATGCATATTTTTAACCTATAGTTCTTTTGTATTTCAGCACCTACAATGTTTACATAGACCAAAGTCTAACTTTCAAAAATAAAATAGACAAATACATCTTAAGTCACGGGAACTAAAGAGCCTTCACACATTGAACCAAGCAATGCAAAAATTCTTTTGAATCTTTTAAATTTGCTGTGGGCATGAGCAGTAGTCATGGTACATCTATCCTGCTCTTGAACTAGCAAGTAAGTCTTAGATCTTTGAATTCTGAGCTAAATGGATGTAGAGGCTGACAAAGAATAGAATGCACACAGGGACAGTCTCTGTTTTCCCTATTATAAAGAAACCTTAAGTCATTTTGAAAATAAATCCACAGGCCAGATGATTTTCTGAAACATTTCCATGATATGCCATACTTCTGGTGGTCAGTACTTCTCCATATTATCCTTGGGTTTGGATTGGGTCCTTTTAAGTACTCTGGGTTGTGAGAATAAAGGAAGTTGGCAGATCAATTCATTATGATAATTTATGTGTTTAATCTTTCTTTTTAAATGAGCCCTGTGGTTCTGCAACTGGTGCATACAGTATTTATGAATACTATTAATATGGTGTCCACTTTCTGGAATGGGATCAAACAAACCAAGAAAAATAACATTAAGTCAACCAAAAGTAGCTGGTTGGACTTTGCAGTCAACAACTTTTGAACAGTCAGGGCTTTATTGCTTTCTTTCAATAGGTATGTGAAACAGAAAATCACAGAGTTCCGGACTTGAAGATCTTTTGTTCACAGCTGGCCCAGATATGCACCTTAAGTAGGTTAATGCCCACTCAAGAAGAATACACTGGAGTTTCAGCCACACATACATGCCACACTTTTTTTTCCAGATAGGTCTGACATTCCTTGAGGTATCAAATGGTTATTTTCTCCTCTGTATGTGCATGGGATTGATAAGCATGGTGGTAGGTGAATGAGTTAAACATATATCATCATATTTTCTTTTGAAGTGTTTGAAATTTAGAATGTAAAATGTGGGGGGGAAATGGTATATTCTCTATATATGGCCTAAACCCAACAGGATGAAATACCAAGATATGCAGTATGTGTTGTTCCCACACTGACTAGTCGAGTCACCATACACAGCCAAAGGATGGATACTTACCTGGAAAATGAGACAAATAGCAAGGGAGGGAGAACACACTCAAATCTCAGTGTTGGCACAGAGCCCCAGACTCCTGGTTTCCCAGGAGTGGGGAGGCATCTTTGGGCCTGAATCAGAAGCATCTAGTTCAAAATTACCTGGGTCAGCACAAGCTAAAACTTAAGCCCCACAGAGAGAATGAAAACCATTGTAGGAGAAAAGGTGTTGAAAGAGCAGAATAAGGAGGGAGAGGCGGATAATGATCAGAGCTGACAAATCATTCTCTTCATCTCCATCACTCTGATTTCTTCCAACATCTGCTCATCTTGAAGGGGAAAAAAAACTTCACAGAAGGCCTTGAAGTATGTGTAATAAAATGTCAACATGTCAACATGCAGCTAATGCTTTTTAAGGTGTATATAGTAGATTAAAAAAAAAAAAACTCTTAATACCATTACAGATGACCATAAAAATGCATTTATAGTCTTCCAAAAATACTAAAAAAAAAAGCAAATAAGTAAAAAACCAACATTTTTTATGAACAAGTTACACTGACTTTTTAAAGTAGTAGGCACAAATGTAAACATTTTAGTTGGAAAGCCCCATTTCAGAATAAGGTAATATCTATTACTAACAGTTTAGGAATATACTTGAAAAGGAGGCTGTAGATTAGTGGTCAACCATACAAGTTCTTATGGGGACTAGTCACAAACCTAAAATTCTAATTAAAAAGCAAGTAGTACTTCTTTTGCTTGACCAATGAACTTTCCACTGTACCATATATAAAGAACTAAGAAAATCTATGGTGGGGGAGGGTTTAATGACACAAGAATAATTTGACCTGGAAAATGAGGGAGAGTTCCAAGATTCATAAGGGAAATTGACTTATTTCCTATTTGCATGGATACAATTAGAAAGGATAATGCTAAGTGAAATAAGTCAGGAGAAAGACAAATACTAGATTGTCTCATTGATATGTGGAATATAGAGAAACATAATGAAGTGTCAGGGAAAGCCAAGCCAATAATAAACTTTTAATGTCTGACTGCAAAACTGAGGCGACCAGAAGGGGAGATGGTTGGGTGGGAGTGAATGAGGGAAGGTGACCAATGGAACCTGGACGATAGTTGGGGTGTGGACAGATATGAATGTAAATATTTGTAGAAGTTTGATTCTACACCCCTGGGAACAGATTCAAAGATGTAAACCTATTTTACCTCAATAAACATAATTTGAGAAAAATATAAAGCCATAAAAAAATGGTCCTTCTTTATGGTTGGAAGATTTTTACTAAATAGGAGTGGTTGCTTGGGATGAGAATCTGCATTAAACGTATGACATAGGAATACATTTTGCATAATAGAAATGGTTCTCCAATCATCTGTCTGGAAGAGTTGTATCTATTCTTGCATAGAAGTGAAGAACTGGCTGAACTTTCAAGGTTCAAACTAGTTCTGTAAGATTATGAGATGGAAACAATGAAACAATATGCCCTTCATGAAAATCCCCATTTCTTTTCCCACTTTTCATTGGCAAAGGGACTCTGGGGGACTGGGGCTCATGCTGTTCCAAAAGAGGTCATGCTAATGACATTTCAATAGATTTTTTTTTTTTTCTCATTTTCAAAGAATCAAAGACACAAGCCACTGGAAAAGGCCTATTGCTCCCTTCCTTTCCTCTGTTCCCCAGAGTCCTTGCAGAATTGCTTCTAAAGCTTCTAAAGTTCTCTCCTGTTATGTCCAGTCAAATTTTAAATAGACTAAGAAATAAAGAATCCTTCAGGGTCTTTGAGAGTTCTTTTGTAATCTAATAGATCTTCTATTTAGAATATGTTCCTCAAAGCAAACCCTGCCCGTACAAATGAAAACCAGCCCACACCTCATCAGTTTCCCTTGAATTGTTCAGTAGCTTCCTCTACATCTTTGGCCACTACTAACAAAAACCTAGACATGTCGGTTGCTTTTGTCAACCATCCAGTTGACAAATGGAGTTTTTTCCATCTTGGATTTTTGACCATTCAGTTCAGGTGGTTTCTTCAGCACCCATTCTCTAAGGCATATGGAGTCCCACACTAACAGGGCCACGGGAGAGTCCTGGGCTGCATGGGTGGTCACGGGAAGGTGAGTGGGGAGGTGCTATACTCACATCTACTCATTTCTTAGCTCTCAGGTAGCTGACACACTGAAGACTCGACTTTTTCCCACTCTTGGGGATTATAGTTGTTGCTGAAAACCTGTATCTCTTTAAATAAATATTTAGTACTAAGTAAGGGGGGAAAATCAGTCCTATTAATTTCTTTGTGCTCAAATGAATCTAGCTGATCATTATAGTCTGTGTGTGCGCGCGTGTGTGTATAGTTATAGTTATATATAGTTATATTTTGTTTCTTACTGAAGGAACGGTTGAATAGAACTATCTGGTTTAAAGGATGAGCCTGACTGATTACTGTAATTCATAGGGCCTTAATTAGCTGCACAAACCATTAGCTACAATTAGACTATTATAAAACACTTGATGCGCTATGTCAACCATGGGGCCTCATTTATTCTTGTGGCAGGGATCAGGAGGGGGGGAGGGCAGGCACACCATACCGCCAAGCATGCTAATAAAGAATGATTTTTGATTTAAGATGTTGCCGATAGTGCCTCAAAATTAATCTCAATAGCTGTCTAATTTGTGTCGGTGGATGGTATATTTATTGTAAAATGACACCAAAGCTAAATGAGTTACCTGAAGCAGGAGTGTTAATGTCAATGTCTGGAGATTCAGCTCCATATGCCGGGGTACTGTGGGACGATGGCGCCGAGTGTTCCCCAAGGACTGCTTGGCCTCATCTGTCTCAGAAAGCTCAGCAACCTGACTTCTACTTTATGATCCTTTAATAATAATAAAAGAGAGAGTAAAATGGACATATACTATGTAGGACAGGAAGAGACAAAGAGGTAAGAAATGGAGAGAGAGAAAGGGAGGTGGGAGAAAGAAAGGGGGCATGGGGGGCAGAGGTGCTGCCAACAGGGTTGTTGCAATATGAGTTAACTAGTGTAAAGCTGAGCTCTAGATCATTATGGAAATGAAGAAGAGAGCAGAGCCAAGGTGTCCTTCAGGAGGTTTTCCAGTAAAGAAGAAGAGATGAAAGGGGCGTGCTAGTGGACTCCCGTCGCCTGGGAGGTAGAAGTAGTGGAGGAAACATCCTTTCCCACTCTAAGCATAGTTGACAGTAATGATGCACATTTACAAGAGCTTTGAAACTTTAAGCCATATTCCTGTCCTTTAGAGCTTTCTTCCTGGCAAGTGTGGAAGTCAGCAGTGGAAAGGAAGTTTCGATTTGGGGGACAGGAGGAGCAGTGTGTACCCACAGGCACCCGGCCAGTTACCCACGGACCAGGACTGGACTTGAGATTTCCTACGTCAGTGCTCTTTTCAGAATATATTTTCAAGGGGTTTGTCCAACTTGGCCAAAATTTGGATTTTTTTAAAATAAATGACTAAAAAAGAGGTTTCTGAAATTGATTTTCTGGATTAGAAACTAGGAAAGGTAGAAAAGCTTAGAAATGTCTGTTTTCAGAAATCTCCTCAAATATCTGGTGGTCAGGGAATCTTGGAAATCACTGCCTAGAACAGGGGTTCTGAAACTTGGGTATGTCCCAGAGTCAATCTATTGTTGGACCCCACCGCAAACATTTCCAAAGCAGTGATTTCTTCGGTTTGAGAATTTGAATTTCAAATAAATTTCCAGGTTCAAAGGTTACACTTTAGATGTTTCTGAACACTGGCACCATATTAGGAATCTTTAAAATATCTGATGCCTATGTAAATCATAATTTATTTTAAAAAGGGCAGTTTTTATTTTACTAATTGATACATGATACAATATCTTTAAACAGTAAACTCACCTCATGCATGCAGAGAATTTACTTACATAAAATCTTTTAGGAATTAGTAATTCTGTAAAATTTAGATAGTCTCAGGAATATATGAAGCAATTTATATTCTGTGAGGCAATCAAGAAAAAATTCAAGATATGAAACTGTTATTCTCTTGTTAATCTTTTAAGTATGAATGTCACCATACTTAAAGAAATCCCATTTATATAATATTTCCTTTCTCCTCTAACCTCCCCCAATTGGGGAAAAAACAAACAAACACTAAACAAGATAGTGGAACGTGTCAAATCAGCCTTAATTTTTGGCCTCTGCTCAGGAGTGATGGCACCACTCTTTAATTACAGCTAAGAACATAATCCCAACTTCAAGAGATAACATTTAGAAATAATACCCCACTGGAGGAGACCGTCTCAGCTATAAATCCAGGTTTATCGAAGACCACCCATAACCATCACACAACGTGGGAGCCTCTGTCGATGAACTACAGAGATATTGCCAAAAATTGGGAATTATCGGGGTTCTACTGTGTAGTGCCAGTTGACCTGCTGCTTTTAAGTTCTAATACCTGAAGCTGCTGAGCAAAGAAAGGATAGGTAAAAAAAGCTGTGGGAGAAAAACACTGGCGTTCTTTGTGAGATTGGACTAGCTCCTCCTAAATTCTTTTAATGTGATATTTTTGCTCCTTCTTGTTCTGAAAGAAAAAAAGATCCCTTAGATCCAAATTTATCACAATTGAAATAAAAAATGTAAAAGATCAGTATAAAACATTTAATAGCAACAGTTAATAATGTATATGATAACATATTGCACTAATATATTGACAAATGTGGCAATAAAGTATTAATGTGATTATGTATCATCAAATATACCAGCCATTCATCCTCTTTTCTGTGCCAGTTTAAAAACAAAGAAAACCCTAAGACTATAAAGTAGAGATAGAATCTCCAAGGGTGATTTCAATTAAGCAGATCTCTGAGAACTACCCATCAGCTCCTAAAGAAGCAGGTTGTCAGTCTGATTATGACGAAGTGCCTTTACGAGTGGTGACAAAAGCCACAAGAAAGCGACTTCTGTATTTCAATCCAAATCTGGAAATCAGATCTGGTCAGCCTTGAGCAAAGCTGAAATGGCAGTGACGTTTGCTTTTCAGAGTCCTTTTCTTATTTTGAGCTGCTTTCTCTGTCCCTATAGTCACATTGCTGTGTGGCAGTTTTCTATATTAGCTGCTTTGCTGAGCCATGGACCAATTCACGCAATAGAAAGCCAATGTAGATGTGGCTCTGTGAGTACTTTGAAGAAATGACTGAAGTTCATAACTAGTTGGTTTTTTTTTATAAATATATATTTTTATTGTTATTTATGTCTTTTACATTTTGTATTCCCCTTGGGTAGCCCACCACCAATTCACCCGTGATCCATCTCCATGGTCCCTTGTGTTCTTTTCTATTCCATTTTGTGCCCTTTTCCTTCCCTCCCTCCGCCTCCCTCCCCCCCCCACCCCCCCACTGATTGTCTCTCTCCCACCCGGCCTCCCTATAGTCCTGTTATAAGTGAAACCATTCGATATTTTTCTCTTTCTTTCTGATAACCAGTTGATTTTAAGTCAAGAGGATAGTTCTGGATAGTCTGGGTGGGCCTGATTCCATCAGTTGTGAGACCTTATGTGCAGAACTGAAATTTTGTAATAAGAAAACATGTTCCCAGTGGTCTGTAGCTTCAGCTGTCCTTAGAAGTCCATCCTGCCCATCCTGAGCCTGCTCTTCACATTTGACACTTGCCTAGTCAGCCCCAAGAGCATATAAACCAACACTTGTAATATATCTCTAATGTCTGTTTCCTATTGATTCTTTTCTCTGGTTGGACTATGTGGATACACAATGATTCAACAACCCATGGCAACCCTTGGCTGTCAATAATCAATAAATAGTTTATTCCCAGTTATCTTAATATCTGGACATTTATGCAATTAAAATGTTAGTGCAAAATGTAATACCAAGCAACCATGTATGGCTAATAGGTAAAGATGGAGCAACTGTATCATTCTACCTCCATTATGTCATATAGACTGACCTCTGTTCACAGGTCACATTGGAGCTGAAATTGTATTTTTGAAGTAGTTGCCAATATTTTACTGTTTTCCTTTTGTGTTCCGATAATGTCCTTTTTGCTGAGGTACATAATTGAGGAATCAGAGCCATATATCTATTTAGAATTATCTTACTTCTTCTATTCCTTCACTTTTTAGCCACAATGACAATATCCTAGTAGTCAGTTCCTTGACCTAATAAAAAAAAAATAGTCTATGTTGTATCATAAAAAATATACAAATAATAAAAGAATGCATATTATACAGTCTGATTTTCAGATATGTGGTTAGAATCACTTCCAGTTTTACTATCTGTGGTGGATTGGTTCAGTATTCCAGTCTTTTTTTTTGTTTTAAAGATTTATTTATTTATACATACAAGCTGGGGTACAGACCAGAGGTGTGGGGCGGCGAGAGGGTTCACCAGAGACAGAGTAGGGAGCAGAACAGGCAGATCAGAAATACACTGCTGAGGGGAGCAGCGGGCGAGGCAGGAGAGGTCTGCCGCACCATGTGGGATTCTCCCCGGCTGGGTATCGACAGCTCCACAGCGCAGCGCTCAACCGCTGCGCCACCAGGGAGGCCCTCCAGTCTTTTTTTTTTTTTTTTAAAGATTTATTTATTTATGCATACAAGAACTGAAGTGTAGGCCAGAGGGTGGGGGTGGTGAGAGGATTCATCAGAGACAGAGTGGGGAGTAGAACAGGCTGATTGACTGAAGTACACTGCTAGGGGAGCAGTGGGGGAGGCAGGAGAGGTCTGCAGCGCAATGTGGGAAACTCCCTGGCCAGGAATTGACCTAGTGCTGCAATGGCTGTCAATAGCTTCATAGTGCTGAGACTTAACCCATTGTGCCTCCAGGGAGGCCCCCAAAGTCTTTAAGTCCTCTGTCGTAAAGTTAAATCATAAAATTCTTTACCATGTGACTACCAAAGATAAGCAGAGTATATATTTCAAAATTGTTGATGAATTAGATAATGTGGTTTACTTTGCCCAGTTGAGTATTAGCAGATTTGGCAGAGACACCAAATGCTTTTTATAATTTACTTTGCTCTCTCATGCATTTATGGTCCACTCTGAGAACATGTCCCAGGCCACTACTAGCTCAAGGCAGAGAGGACTTGTATTTACTCTGCAATCGGGAGTCAAGTTGAAATGAATCTAGTTGAGTCCTGCCACGCCCAGTTGAGATCAGCTACATTGATTGCAAGCTGCTGAAGTTTTAGTATTTGTTGTGCAACATTTTCAGCAGCAATCTTAACTAAGGGATGCCTAACCCATTTTTCTTCACACCATGAAGTAGAAAAAAATAATCTTTGAGTTAATATATGGTTACAGATTTTTTTTTCAGAAGCGTGAGATGTTATTTTTTTATGAGAAAATGAATAGACATTGTCACTGTTCTCTCTAGGTTGGATTGTTGGTGCCTAACTGATGTACAAACAGAAGCTTTTTAAGATAGTTTGAAGTCTAGGAATGCAATACTACCATCCTTCCTCTTTTTTGTTGAGATTGATTTGGATCTTTGTGTTTTTTGTGGTTCCATATGAAGTTCAGTTATGTTTATTCATTTTCTTTGAAGAATGCCATTGAAAGTTTGATAGGGATTGCATTACATACACACACACACATACACATACACACACATATTGATTAGGGTAAGGTGATCTTTTTAGCAAGTTTTTCTAATCCATGAACAGGATTTTTTTTTTTTTCATTTCTTTGTATTATCTTTCATTTCTTTTAACAATGTCTTTAGGAAACCAAATAGGAGAGAGACACTCAGTGGGGTAGGGGGGGGGAGGTAAGTGCACAAAATGGAATAGAAAAGAACACAAGGGACCATGGAGATGGATCACAGGTAAATTGGTGGTGGGCTACCCAAGGGGAATAGAAAAGACATAAATAACAATAAAATATATGTTAAAAAAAAGCAATGTCTTACAGTTTTCACTGTAGAGATCCTTTATTTCCTCTATTAAGTTTACCCATATGTATTTAATTATTTTTGAAGCAATTGTAAATGGAATTGTTTTCTTGATTTCTTACTTTTCTAGCTCATTGGTGGAATATAGAAATGCAACCGATTTTTGTATATTGATTTTGTAATTTGCCAGTTTGCTGAACTGATTTATTGTTTCAATTAGTTTTTTTTAGTGGAGTATATAGGGTTATAGGTATACAGGTTATATTATTATATCATATCCAAACAACAGTTCTTTATCTACCTCAATTCTTGGCACCTTTTCTTACTTTTTATAGGAAGACAAATTGGTGCATTTACTTTTTAAGACAATTTGACAGGGAGTGTCAATATATAAAATGCCTATAGCAATTGAAACCCCAAAACCATTAAGAATTTATCCTATAAGTGCACTTTAAAGAGCTACCGATATTTTCACCTAAAAAGTATATGTAATAGTTCCAAGAAAATTCTTAACAAAATAGTACAAAATTCTTACCAAAATAGTATAAAAGTAGGATATATTGAAGCATATATTATATGTCAGGTACTTCCACACTTCCTTATTAATTAATTTAATGCTTTTAATAAACTGTTCCCTCTCATTTGTAGATAAAGAAATTGAAGCTTAGCAGCTGTCAAAAGTAAGTCAGTAAGCAAGAATCTGAGAAAGGGTTTAACTTTGCATTCCATTGAATCTTACATCTATATTTTTCTATGATGCCCACGTCTTTTTCACTATAATATGTTAGTTGGCTTTGCCCTTAATTAATGTGGTTTATGTCATAAGTGATGAGTAAAGGTTTAGGTAGGGTTTGGAAATAAGACTAGCAACCCTGTAGTAACTGGACATAAGGATATTAGTAGCGTTTTTTGGTCACTTATCTTTAGTATCTACTGTGAATGAGGGTGGAATCTGTCCAATACTCTACCACACTGATAGACATCATGTGCCTCAAGTATAGCATCTTGCTAATTCACCATTATTCAAATCACCAATAGAACCTTTGGCTAGGCATCCATAAGTTAAAATATTTTTCTCTATGGCCAATCTGATGATTAATTGCTTCTAAATGTGAGGCAAAGCATCTTGAGTAGTCCTGTAAGTTCAGCCATTAACTCTCATTTAGACTGAAGTAGATAACTTAAAGTTTTATCATCTAAAATATTCTAGCAATTTTGATCTGAGCTTGAAAATTTAAAGGCTATTGAGAAGTAGGGTTACACCTCTGTAGCTACCATTTTGTTTTTTGTTTTGTTTCTGGAAGATATGAAACTTTAACAAATTTCAAATCATTATTGAATTCAGAAGGCAACAAAGTCCAACTAAAAGTGAAGGAGTAATAGAAAGACCAATTAACAATATGCAATTCTTTCTTTCATTTCAAAATGATGATACACATTATGCCGAAGACAGAATATGGGAAAAATAACCAGGTGTGGTGTCAAAATAAAAATTATTTTGAGCACGGTATTATGTTTTTCTATGTGATATTGGAAAAGTATTGTCCTCCACTAGTCCTCATCTCAGTGTACAGTGACAGCATTGCATTCTCAAAAGTATTGCTTGGAGAACAAATAATATTGATACTTAACATCTGATTGTTCTTGCAAATTGCCATCATAAATATTGTCCCTATAGACACTCCATCTTTTATTTGCTTGATTCTGTTTCAGGAGCCCTGTGACTCATGGATGTACAAAAACTTCCCCAGCTCTCACCCGAATTAATGATATTAGCAAAACTAAACTCAAGATACTTTGACTCACTGTTAGAATTGGACACACAGTCCATTATCTCACCCAACAGACATTTTCTTTCTCCAGACTATGCTTTTACAATAGTAGATTTACTTCACTTATGAGTTCTTCAATCAAAAAAAAAGTAGGGGAAGGTTTCAGTCAAGAGTTCCCCAACATTAGTTGGTGTACATTTTTATGTTTGTTTGCTTTGTCAGAATATCAAGATCATCAATATTGTTAAGATGTAATTCACGAATAGTGAGACAGATTGTGCTACCATTAATCATCACACAATCTTGGATATTGCTTTTGTCCTTTTGACATGGATGCTTCCTTGAAAAGCTATTGAACCAATAGTTTATAGCATTAAAGTTGTTTGGCCAGGCCTCTACTGTACTCTCAAAATGACCCGCAGATGACTGCTTTCTTCCAAAGAATCAACAAGAAACCTCCACCAACAAAGGGTTGACTTAAAAAAAAAAAATATGGTCTCTTTTCTATTTTCAGAAGATGAATAGAGCTTGTCAGGAGTTAAAGGAAAAAAACTGTGAGGCAAGAATAACTCATTTAGTGTAGTAAATGAAGAAGATAAGAGAAACTTAAATATATATTTTAAATATGTAAACACTTATTATCTTGGTGAAGGGACCATATTTTTTAACATGTTTGCTGAATCTGATGCAATCATAATTCAACTTTTTATTTAACAGGATCCAAATTACAATGAGATTTTATTGGTAACAGAAAAGTTATAATACACTAAAATTAGAAATTTGATATACAAAGAGGCAGATGTCTCTGATGAGGGAGATGCTCCGTGTATACTCAGTACTCCCTCTGTGTTTCAGCTGAAAAACTGACTCAGAAATCCTTCAGCTAGTAGCATTTTTTATCATACATGGAAACAGAAATCAGGTGAGATGAACTGATTTACCCAAGACACCAGTGGGCCATGTCATGATGAGTAAGCCCTCCTTTATCCCTCCAGGTAGTTTGATTTTGAAAACAAATAAGAATCTTCCCACTTATGGGATCTTGAGCAAGCCTTCTTCCATCTCTTTACCTCAGTTTTTCACATCTGTAAGATTAGTATAATATGAATACCTTCCTCACAAGCAATAGATTTAAAATAAGGCATAATGCGTGACATGTGCCTATTAATGGGCATATATAAGGCTCATTACATAGTAGGTCTTAGGATTTACCTTTGCTTCTCTGACTGTCCAAGGCCAAAACAAATATTTCTCCTAGACTCTCATAGCATCTAGCGATTACAACTATTTTATTGGGATGTATTTTCTTATTCCCAGTATCTGTGTCCTCAGCACTTTCTAGGTGACCATTCAGATCACCTTCTGTTCCTAAATAAATAGTAGAATTGTAGAGTTTCATGTATGGCTGCAATAGTGCTACATAAATAACTTCAGTGAATGACTCTCTGTTTCATATACATAGT
This sequence comes from Scalopus aquaticus, assembly GCA_004024925.1. Classification (NCBI taxonomy): domain Eukaryota; kingdom Metazoa; phylum Chordata; class Mammalia; order Eulipotyphla; family Talpidae; genus Scalopus; species Scalopus aquaticus. Next base: position 57,187 of record PVIJ01009458.1, read on the forward strand.
AAGACATCACTAGAATTATTTTTGTGCATAAATTAATGGAAAGTGGAATATTTGTCTCTTAGCTCACACCCTTAGTATAATTTTATAACATGTCTTTTTACCTCCCAAGTCTGGCACATGGTAGGTCCTTAATTAACATAGACTAAATGACTGAATAAGAGAATAAATCATTTCATGGCATACACAGACTCCTCTCTCTTATAGCTATCTTTAGGGAAAATGCTACATGATATATAATGTCTTAAGGAGAAAGAAAAATCAAGAGTCAAATCAATGGTTCCTATGAACTTAGTCTATCACAAGGCTGAATTTAGTGAATGACAGCAAATGAGTAATATGTGTGAGTTGAGACAAAACAATTAGGCAACTGAAGAAATTCAAGTGGCCAAATTTCTACTATAGGGAATATTTCTGAAATGTCTGACAAATTTCACAGGCCGCTAGGTTATCATCATCCACAGAACATTTCATGTTAATGAGTGGGTGTATTAGATATATTATTTAAATTATTTCATCCTGTTCTATTTCATTATTGATGATATTGCTACAGAGTCACAAAAATCCTTATCTTAGCATGGAGAAAGTGTTCGGACATAGTAATCAAAAGTACCTTTTCCCTTTATTGATAGTCCTTGATGCAGCGTTTGTTCTTTGCTACCACAGCTTTGCCACTCTGGCCAGCTGCTGACTGAAACAAGGATTGGACCACAATCACACCAGTGATGGATTGAACTTCAGTTCTTCACAGTTTAAGTGTTTTTCTACCAGCAATACCAGCATCACTCATTTTCAGAAAAGGCAGAAGACTAGTCACAGAATTTGAAGGAATTGAATATGTCTAGGAATATGTTCCTACTGCCAGACATACTTACTGCCATTAAAACTTTAGAAAAAATCCCTAATCTTCAAAGGCTCCCCCTGCAGGGAGATATACTTGTTGAGAGGTGGTTACTTTGAGGAGGGTTAATACCTTAAGTCATTTTCAAGTATTAAAACCCTAGTTGAAACTATTTCAGCCACTGCTTTCCACTGTGGTAACTTCCAGAGACCAGCAGAGTCTTGTAGAAGAAGACAGAATACCTCTAATGGGGATTCCAGTTAAGACAAAGAGCCTGCTGTGTGTTAGCTGGGCCAGGGTGTTCTGAAGACTCTCTGTCTAGTTTGCAGTTATTCTGGGAATTGACTGGACAATCACAATTGTCCTTGGCCTCTCAGAAAATGGGTATATGAGTTACAGCCTAAATATAAGCTTTGAAAACACAAAATCCATGATTTTCTAGGTTTCACCTTTCCAGGCTTCAAAATTAGAATTTAGATATCACCTCTACAACAAAATAAGAAAAAGAAAGTTTGATAGAGAACTGAGGTAATCAGACAAGTGACTTAAGATGCCAGGTCTACATTGTCTGAATGAAGTGGAGTATAAAATCAACTAAATCAAGTAATTTTGAACTTCTAGAACATTTTGTTTTTTTCTTAAAACAAATAACTGAAGTAAAATATTTCTTAGTCTGCATTATCTGGTTAATTACTTTCCTCTGTTTTCTACTTAATTTGCAAATGGACACCTGAGGATGGCTATACTTATAATTTGATGATCCAGTTTGGACGTTTTCCTTGATGAAATTGTCCATATAATTACTCACCTGTCCAACTGCCTTCAGCTTGCACACATAGTGGGTGTACTCCTTTAAGGCACAATTAACAAATTAGAGACTTTTTCTGTAGCTTCTGTTCTCATGGAGAGAATCAGGGAAAATGTATCTACTAATTTATGGAGTCTTTTTCAGAGACTTTTTAGACCAAATCCAACCTCTTTCCTGAAGCCTGACTAAATTCTTCAAATCAACATTAAAAAAAATTTTCCTCCTTGGGATAGTCTCAGCTCTGTGTTCTAGCATGGAGACCGGGCCTCCCTGGTGGTGCAGCGGTTAAGCACTGCACTGTGGTGCTGTTGGCAGCGGCGAAGCAAGTTCAATGCCCGGCCCAGGAGATTCCCACATGGCGTGGCAGACCTCTTCTGCCTCGCCTGCTGCTCCCCTCAGCAGTATATTTCCACCGATCTGCCTGTTCTGCTCCCCACTCTGTCTCTTGTGAACCCTCTCTCCACCCCCTGCCTCTGGCCTGTACCCCAGCTTGTATGCATAAATAAGTAAATTAAAAAAAAAAAAAAAAGAATGGAGACCACCAAGAGTTCCCTGACAACTTTAGGTCCTTGTTGAATGAGTTATGCAAGCTGAGGGCAGGGAATGGACAAAATAGTTCCCTCCTACAATAAGGGACATTTTCAGAGTAGAAGGAGCATAGTTTTGTTTTTTATAAGATTTAATTTTATTTATTTTACATACAAGAGCTAGGGTATAGGCCAGAGGTGCAGTGTGGTGGGTCGTTAAAGATTCACCAGAGACAGAGTGGGGAGCAGAACAGGCGATCTACTGAAATACACTGCTGAGGAGCAGTGGAAGAGTGAGGAAAGATCTGCTGGTCATGTGGGAAGTTCAATGGCCGTGGATCGAACTTGTGCTGCAGGGGCTGGTGATAGCTTGATAATGCTGAGACTTAACCCCTTGAGCCACCAGGGAGGCCCTGTCCTGCTTTCTTAATCTAAGACATCTTAGGTATTCCCTTGCATCTTATACATATGTGGGATTTCCTGCTCCTTTCCATGGTGTTCTATCAGTGGGATCCTAGAACAGCAGTCCCCCAGATACGGGGCTGGCATGGTAGCAAGCACACAGGCTCTCCAGAGACACACAGAAACTGGACCCTCTCGATGTAAGCATTTCAGTCAATAAAGAGAAAATATTTTTTTGCAAATATTTGTCACATAAACGTCTGCTTGTTCCCACATTCTGTCCATATAGCAAATGGTCACAAGTCATACAGAGGAGGTCATGTACCATGTACCCTGAGAGAAAGATGGAAACTTTGCAAACCACCAGGGATGAGGGATACCTCTTCAGTGTGTAACTACCTTTCATTACACTGTGATGGACTGTACTTTCCATCTATCTGGTGGTGTAGAGAGATTTTACTTTTGATATTAATTAAACTAAGTTTCACACATGGACAGAAAGCTTTAAGTGATTCTCAAAAAGAAGCTGCAGATGAGATATTCTCAACACAAAATGAAATCTCCATGCCCAGTGCAAGATCTTCTTCAGATATATGTGAAGAAATGCTTATCAAATATGGTAAAATACGGGTCCAAACTTTAAGATTATCAATAACTATTTAAAATATGGATTTATTTCTCATATCATTAACAGTCTTACTCTACTCAATGTTGTTCCTTGAGAGGATAACAAGTGATGATAAATATCAAAGTGCATCATCTACATCATAAAACGAAAATTCAATAATTCAGCAATATTTTAAATAAACTGCTTTATAAGATCTCTTTTGATGCATCTGTAAACAAGATATATGAAGGGATAGATGCACATAAATAAATCTGTATATTTTGGAACAGTATGCTCAAAACTGTTTTAAAATACTCTATTTTGCTTAAAACTAATCTTAAGTTCTCTCTCCCCTATGTGCGATAAGGCATGTTTAACAAACATTACCTGAGCTACTTTTAATCCAGGTTGCCCCCTCTATAATAATGTTCCGTTATGACTTTTTAATCTTGCACATTAAGGACTTTCATTAAAGTGAGCTCAGGTTAGCATTTTTTCACCTGCTTGAAAATGTTAACATGAGCCACAGTGGGCTACCAACTCAATAATCTTCCAATTGTCCCAAGATCCAAATGGCCTATTGAGGCTCTATTTGTTCCAGTCTATTGGTTAAATATGTATTTGCGTGGTTTTTTAAAACATTTAGTTATTTACCTAAGAGGCCTGAACAGCTGGTCTATGAGGTAAAGGCATTAGGAGATAGTTGAATGTTAGACCTATTCAATTTAAATACACTTTTTATAATAAAAAAATTTAAAAGGCAAAACTCTTACCTTTAGTTCTGTTATCCTCTAGATGTAAACATAGATTGTAGGTACATGTTCTGCATGTTAAAGTTTATTCTAAGAAGTAAGTACAAACAATTGTATTTGCTCTTGCTGTGTGTCAGTGACCATGTCCATGTTATATGATTTCTATGATATTTCATTATTTCTGCCCTCCTTTAAATATCAGAGGTAGTTAAGACATATTATAGGGTCATGTCAAACATTGGCAGTGTATTTATATATGTGTGCGTATGTAAATATATATATATATATATATATATATTTGTGTTAAATTTATATATTTATATATATACAGACTTTCTAAGCCCAAATCAAAGTGGGCCTCTGCTCAGGATACCACCTCAGCAAACCCACCTGTAGATAACATCTTTGTTCCTGTTAATGCTTCTCTCCAGAGCACTAACTCAAAGGACCCAGTCAGCCAGTCCCCAAATGTCAAACCAGTGCTGGGTCTTCTCACTGCACATTCCATTGACTACATAATTCTAGCAAATCAGCTATTTTTTCTTTGTCTCTTCCTTATTCTTCATCCCATAAGAACTTCCTGCCTCCTGCCCTATTTTGCCGTTCCCTCAGACTGTCCACATCATAGATTGTTAAAATTTGTTTGCATCACCTGAATTATCTTCTTTAATCAATTTTAGAAACAATTTTTGGAGAGGAGGAGTGGGGTATGGAGCTCATTGCCAAAGGTCTCGGGAATGAAGAAATGCAGAGGAGACTGCCAGAAGAACTATTTGAATTCTCTCTTCCTCTCTCGTTATGGAACCAAGTACTATGGGTAAGTCTTCTGGATTTGATCTCTGCATGCTTCCTTGTGTGTAGCTCTATGACCCAAATAAATTACACACACGTGTACAGAATAATTTTAAATTGTTTATATATGAATATATACACACATATAAATACACACACACACACACACACACACACACATATGGCTTCCAGAAAAGTTCTAGGGATTAGAAAAGGCCCAGAGTTATTATGTTAGGAGTCCGCTTCAGGTGGCAGGCTTATGGGGCCCATGAAGCCTCTAAGTACACCCACAACATAAACCACTGAAGAACTTGGGGGAAAATTTAGACGAGTAATTCAGACAATTTTGACCATCAAAATCAAAGTAGGCATAATCAGATTATTAAAAGTCATCAAAGAATATGCCACTATAAAGAAATTTCCTGGAAGGAATAACAGATCTATTGCTAATAGGAAACTCAGAAGTCAACCCCCCAGAATTGTGGGCACTGGTGGAGCACTAAATAGTGCTTCGAGTCTCTGAAGTGGACTGTCCACTTTGTGAAGTGTAAATATTTTCTTGGATCACCTTATGTCTGCTTTAATCATTTTTAAACATGATGAAACAATTTAATGACAAATATGAACTTTATATACTCAATAAATTTGGCTATGACATTGGCTGTAGATATATATTCCCCCAGCCATCACTTGAAAAATCATCTGAGAGAATATAGATTTTTATGTTAATGCATACACACACTGACAAAGAAACTAAAGGCATTATGTTAAACGAACCCTGGAATATCTTCAAAAGAAAACCAGGAGGAATCAGTTCCCTCAACAAAGTGTTCCTGCAGGATCTGAGCACATACACACCATGCTAAGAATTCTTTACATGTACTGAAAGAATAAGACTAAGTGGGTGTAAAATAAACTGGGTTTAAAGAATTCTGGTTTTATAGTCTTTCAGAAGCACAGTAAGTATTTCTTATATTTTAAGTTGTCTTCTTAAAGGTAAACTTCTTGTAGAAAAGGACATATACTTTTAGCTAATTCTAAATATTTCATTGACTTAAGACAAGGGTACCACATCCCCAAATCTACTATGTATTTAAAAATTATAAATCAGGTAACAACATGTTAAATAAAAATCTTGTATCTAATTTAGACAAGTGTATAATTATAATAACCTGGATGGCTAGGTTGAATTTCAAATTCTTATACTTTTGGGGGTTCTGTATGAAGCTGAAGTTGTGGCTAAGTGGTCTTCAGCATAGTTGCTCAGCCCACATGTCTTTGCTTCTCACCTCCACTAGGTCTCATGCTATGGGGGAACTGCCCAGGCGGCCTGTCTAGCTGCTTGGAGAGTTCCCCTAGAAGGCCCCTCAGCAGCCCTTCTGGTCAAGAAATCTGCATATTCAAAATACTGGGGGAAAGTCAACACAGTCCCTAGAAGGGGTCAGAGCCATTTAGAAAAGGAATTCCAGGGTCTCCAAAATTCAGAGCAAAGTCTAGAGGGAGAGCGGTCTCTGTGTTGGGATGTTGTTTTAGTTATACGGCCTTTGTCTTTGCCCAAATTAAGTCTACTGTTTATTTGTACCCCTCTATGCTTACCACAGAATTTATAAAATAGTGCTTAGTAAATATTGTTTGATTGATAGTTATTTGACTAATGTTAAATGAACTTTATTAACTCTGGAAAATGAAGTGCATGTGATGTATTACATTGATTAACCTGTCTGCAACCAGTCTATAAAATAAATAGCTTACTATTTCTGATAATCGTATATGAACCTAAAATCAGGGTTTAGTTTTAGAATAGACATGAAATTATCATGCAGTAAATATAGGGAGTAAAAAGTTTCAAATTTATATCAAATTAGACTCTTTGGGGACTTTACAATATTGGAAATATTGCTTGGCCACTGAGATGGCCTCAAGAATGAGAAGGAGCTCCCTCACTCAGTATCCGGCTTGTCTTAAGTTACTGTTACCATTATTGATTATAATGTCATTGCTTTCACATCTCTTCATAATCATGACTCCTAAAAGGATAAAAGTATCCTTTAAAACCATGAATTTAAAAAGTCCCAAATTTCATCATATGTTTTTCTAAAAAAAAGAAAAAAACAAAAAAATCCAACTTGATCATCTCTTCTCTCTGTTTGGTCTAGCAGCAGCCTTGGACATTTTGCAAAAACATTTTTTTTTAAATATGATTTGCAATTTTAGACACTGGATCTTTCCTATAAAAATCACAAACATTTTTTAATCTGATTCTCTTATTCCAACTTTTATTCATCCTTGGTCAAAGCCCAGGATGAGAGAGATGGGATAAAAACTAACACTCCAATAAAAGTTAAAATGGATACTTCCAACAGCAAAAATATGTCAATTTGAACTTACTCTCTTTAAACCAATGGATGCATTTTAATGTTTCATGTGATTAGTACATTATAGATAAGTGATGAAGAAATAATTAAACACATTAGTATCCATTTCTAGGGATCCCAAACAAAAATCTAAACCTGGTACAAAGGCACAGGATCAGTATGTGATTAGCACCGATCTGAGGGTATCTAAAAGATGCCACACACACACACACACCCACACACACACACACACACACACACACACACAAACTGATCAGCATAAGTAATTCAAACAGAATTGGAACTCATAAATTAGGTGGAAAAAAATATAAACACCCAAAATGAAAAGAAAAAAACACTAATTGTTGCTATGTGTCAACTAGATAATATTAGTTTTTCACTAGAGTAAGTAGATATCTACAAGTGGATCCATAGCATATTTCAATTTATCTAACATAGAGGATCAGTATTATAACATTTAAGTAAAAACTCACATCTTGATTATGTGTTGGTTCATCAATATTCTGCTTGAATCTCATCCATGTTTGAAATGGAAAACTTGTCTGAATTCAAAAAGATTTGAATTTTCTAATGGCTTTAATACTGCTATAATCTCTTCTCTATACATTTTTATGTTTTTGATGTTGAGTATGTCTAGGTGAGATGCGTGTGTTATCTGTTTGTCTCCGCTAATGAATATTACCAACATTTATTGTATGCAGAACATTGTTTAAGAATCTCTAATCATATGCAAGGTAAAATTTCTTAAGCCTGAAGGAAAAAAGCAATCACTCTCAGACCTTTTAAAAGATGTATAATTGCTCTTGATTTGAGATTTCTTACAGGCACATGTCATTCTCTCCTGTTTATTTGGCTTTGCAGGCATCTCACTTTCACCACCAATCTCTGCAACATAATAAAAGTTAAAGGGTTCCATGCAATCTCTTATATTTGAAAGAGACATTTCTGTCATTCTTTCCACCATCAGTTCAACAAGCTTAAACATTTGACCATGTTCACACATATCCCCCAGGGAGGCTGCAGGAAACAGGAGGATGAGATGGTTTTGTCTTTTGTTGCCTGCAAGTGTGGCAAATCCCTTTCTGGAAAAAAAAAAAAGAGTGGAAAGATAGTGAAATGTCAGGATAGCTTGTTTAACCAAGGTCATCTGGAGAGAGAGAGAGAGAGAGAGAGAGAGAGAGAGAACGAACAGGTATATTGACACGATGCTTTGAATCTTCCTGGGGTTTATGTAAGCCCTCACATAGTTATTTCATTGCTTAATTAAAGCTAATAGTGATATGCATATCCAGTTTATGAATGAAAGAACTCACACTCTTATTTGTCTTCTATAGGAAATATATTTTACCATTTTCCAAGTCAGAGAGAGTTTATTTAATGGAGCTGAAAGTAGCCCTCACTTGACCTGGAATCAAAGTGTTTCTTTTCTGCCCCTTGACCTGCCCACACATAAGTTGGTTATTCCCTAACTTGCTTAAGAAAAGGGCAGGGCATGCAACACAGTGTTCCAGCTCAAACCTAATCTTCCATTAATATTAAGCTCTGCTATCATACCTCAACTTGAACTCTTTGCTGAGGAGTTCCCTAAAGTGTTATTTCCAACACTACTTCTAAGAAACAACAACTTAACACAGGCTCTAAATAACATGGTCATTCTCTGTATAGAATTTTAAATATATATAGTATTATTATATTCAAGGAAATATATATATTTAAATATATATTTAATATATATATTATATATATATTTAAGTAAATATAAACATATATTTAAGTAAACTAATACATATTTAAGTATATGTATATTTCAGTAAATATATATTTAAGTAAACTAAGCACACAGTTCAATTTTCTATATGTAAAAAGACTAAAAGTGAAGGTTCACTTGTAATCCTGGGCATAGGTAAGTTACGTGGCAACAACAAGATGTGATTTCTCACTTATCAAAGTTCTTTTTTTTTTTTAATCAGTTTTTGCTGTTTTTTTTTTATAAATATATATTTTTATTGTTATTTATGTCTTTTACATTTTGTATTCCCCTTGGGTAGCCCACCACCAATCCACCCGTGATCCATCTTCATGGTCCCTTGTGTTCTTTTCTATTCCATTTTGTGCCCTTTTCCTTCCCTCCCTCCGCCTCCCTCCCCGCCCCCCAACACTGATTGTCTCTCTCCCACCCGGCCTCCCTATAGTCCTGTTATAAGTGAAACCATTCGATATTTTTCTCTTTCTGGCTTATTTCACTGAGTATGATCCCCTCTAATTCCATCCATGTCGCTGCAAATTGCATGTGTTTATCTTCTTTCCATGCTGAATAATATTCCATTGTGTATATGTACCACATCTTCTGGATCCAATCATCTATTTTTGGACATCTGGGTTGCTTCCATACGTTTGCTATTGTGAACAGTGCCGCAATGAACATACGGGTGCATGTATCCTTTCGGATTAGTGTTTTCGTATC
>PVIJ01009459.1:0-66750 GCA_004024925.1 Scalopus aquaticus
CTCCCACCCACCCCCAGCCGGCCTCTCCGCCCCGCCCATAGGCGGTTGCTCGCGGCGGCCGCCGCCCTCCCACAGCCCAATGGGGCGGCTGCCAGGTTAGTGATGCTTAGGCAGGCTGTGTCCGCCTCTAGCCTCCACCCGGGCATGCTCAGCCCTTTATATATAGTCCGCCGCGGCAGCTGTTGCAGCCGCTGCAGCCCGCGCAGACGGGGAGGGCGGGAGACGGCTCGGCGGGGCGGGGCGGGGCGAGCGGCGCGGCCGGATTCATTCCTGTGGGGCGCGGGGCATGGAGGAGCTGTGCGGCCGCAGGCGGAGCAGGGCGGCCCGGGCGGCGGCGACAACGGTTTCCAGTTGAAGGGGGCGCCCGAGCCCGAGCGGCCGCCGGGTGGCGGGGACGACTAGCCCCTGGGCAGGTAGTGGCGGAGGCGGCCGCCGGGCCCCGGCCTGAGGCGCCGCGGGGAGGCCTGGGCGGGAAGGGAAAGGAGGGCGCCCCCAGCCACGCAAGGCGGCGACCGGCTGGAGGCCCGGAGCTGGCGGGTCGGTCGGTCGGGGGTCGGGGGCTCTGGGAGCTTAGGCAGCACGGGTCCGTTTGTGGAGAAGGTGGGGGTGAAGGCTATGTGGAGGCGATTGGGGTGGGGGACCCCGCGGCTCTTTGAGGGGGGGCTCAAAACGAGGCGGGCGAAGTTAGCTGAAAGGCCGCCGGATTTCCTGAGAGCCTCGAGTAGTTCTAAAGGAAAGAACCTCTGGGGTGAGGGCTCCGGCGTAGCTGGCCGAGGCCGGTCGAGTCCGACCTTTTTGTTCCTTCTGGAAACCCGGGCTGGCCGCGCCGAGGCCTCGCAGCCTCGCGCCCTTGGCTCACTCTCCTCTGCAGATGTGAGAAAAGGAAACATTTCCGAACCCGCGTCTCTGGGCTCTTCGGGTTGTACTCTCCCTGGGCGTGTGCAGAGCAAAACTAGAACAAAGCTTGGCTGCTTCGGAGGCCAGAAAACCGGTTGCCTGTCGTGTTGAAATTCCCCAACCCACAGAGAGACGGGCTCGCGGCCGAACACTAGGGTCTCAGTGTCTACCTTTTTGTATTTCCCTTCCGACCTTTTTTTCTGAGGGCGGAGGAGTCCTTCAGAGGAGAAATTAAGAAAACCGGAATAGTGTTTTCCTCTTGCCCTGTGAACAGTTCACCACTGCTACTTTTTTGCTCTTTCTCCCTCTAGTTTGGTGCTCTGGTTGTCAGATGTTGGAAGGCAAGACAGAACAGACTTTCCGTGGTTCTGTATCCGCTCAGGGGTGCAGTGCTTAACATTGAACTTTGGTTCCCGTGACTCCTGCCTGTGACGATAGAGTTAAGCTGGAGCTTTGCTTTGAAGGGTAAATAAAGCACAGCCTCTCCACTGGACATAAATGGATCTAAAGACAGCAGTATTTAACGCAGCTCGGGATGGCAAACTCCGGCTTCTCACCAAGTTGTTGGCAAGCAAATCCAAAGAGGAGGTTTCCTCCTTGATCTCTGAAAAAACAAATGGTGCCACGCCACTGTTGATGGCTGCCAGGTATGGGCATCTTGACATGGTGGAATTCCTCCTGGAGCAGTGCAGTGCCTCCATAGAGGTGGGAGGCTCGGTGAATTTTGATGGCGAAACCATCGAGGGGGCACCCCCTTTGTGGGCTGCCTCTGCCGCAGGACATCTGAAGGTGGTTCAGTCTTTGTTAAATCATGGAGCGTCCGTCAACAACACGACTTTAACCAATTCAACTCCCCTTCGAGCTGCCTGTTTCGATGGTCATTTGGAAATAGTGAAGTACCTCGTGGAACACAAAGCCGATCTGGAAGTGTCCAACCGACACGGGCATACCTGCCTGATGATTTCGTGTTACAAAGGACACAAAGAGATCGCTCAGTATTTACTTGAAAAGGGAGCAGATGTTAATAGAAAAAGTGTTAAAGGTAAGTCCAGCCTCTTCAGTTTTGCTTTTTAAGTGTCTGCCACTTATTTTCAGAAAGTTTGATGTGTGATTTTAAGCACTGTGTTGAGTGTTTTGATTGGATCTCTCTTCCGGTGTCACCATGGTGAGTTGTTTTCTCTGGTGTTTATTAATACATTGAACAAGTGTGATACAAAAGACCTGTGTGGTGAGGGAGGCAGTATTTCCTGTCTCTTGTTTAGAGTAACTTCCATTCCTGAGAAATGGGTTCTCCATAGTGACAGCATGTTACTGACAGCTGGTTGGAGCCCTTGTGTTTAGTATACTTGAGAATGTACTTCCATGTCATGTGTTTTTCTTACCTTTATGTAAGGAACAACCTGGGAGTAAAGACTACTTAGTGAGTCATTGTTTCATTTGTCTTAAATAGGCATTTCATTTGTTGTTCCATCAGGACAGGCTGGACCAAACTGACCTGGAAGGGATAGTTTCAGAGGAAAAGAAGAAAAAACCCTAATTTCCTATTTATTGTATGGCCAATAGAAAAAAATCTATATAGAACATGTATTAAAATGGCAAGAGAGAAAACAGATTTTTTAAAACTGCTGCAATACTGAGCAAAACAAGGGCTAGGTGGGACAGATGTGGATTTGTTGGCTAGCAACAATGTCAATAGCTTTGTCCAGAAGAGGAGCTCAGGTTTACTTTGTGTCTAATTTTCATAGTTTGCAAAGCAGCAAATGATAGTTAGACTTTTTAAATCCTTTCAAATCCACTGTTTTGATGGCATTATTTTGATCATTTGGAAACCTTATTTTCCTTAAAGGTTTATTTATACAACAGGAAAGTAATGCACTGCATAATTAAAGAAAACTATTAAAACTTAAAAGTAGTGTACAGATATGGAAAAACAACTTGAGCAATACAGGGTGATTAACTGTTTACAGTGAATAAAGTAAGTCGATTAACCCCTGTTTTCTAGACCTCCAATCCACCAGCAAACACTGTTTACAGTTTTTTGTGTGTCCTAGAGATAGTCTGAGCAAATCTAAGCAAAGATGTCAGGATATCTCTCCCTCCTCCCTGCTTGTCCTCGATTGCTCGATACTTTTATTTGAAACCTGAATTTATCCTGTAAGACACACAGCTATCACATTTTGTTTTATGGCTGCACAGAATTTCGTTGTATGAATTACATCATTTATTTAGTCCCTGTTGATGGACAGTTAGTCATATCCACTATTAACAGTGCCACTGTGACTATTCTTGAACAAGAGAGTGTCTTCGCACAGTGTGTGACAATGACTGTGTTCTGAATACCTGGAAGTGGAGCTGTTGGATTGGAGGCCGAGTGTGTTTATCCGTGTGCATGTCCGCAGTGCCGGCCTTTGACAGGCTGAACCACATAATTATGGGAGCGCCATGGTTTCTGGAGATACCAACTGAACCTATTCTAATCTTTTAAAAAGTAGTTTGTTAGAACAAAGATACACGTTCATTACAGTTTTTTAAATATTTTTTAGAGGAAGTGGAAAAATCTCACAAAATTCCAGCACTCAGAGATATCCCAAGATATTTTGAAATCTTGCATAAAGATAATACAGATAAATGTATGCAATTTGCTTTTATATGCTCTTCTGTATATGCTTCTTTCATATGCTCTTCTATAACCTGCTTTTTAGCTTAATAAATGTTATCTTTAATGTCTTTAATTATACCTCTGACTTCGGTAACTGCATACTCTCCTACTAATGGAGTTTTATGTATCTTCCGGCTTTTTCAGCATGCTAAAAAATGTGTCTGTAAACATTCTTGTAAATGTTTTCATTTATTCCTAGTTACCTCTGAGGTAGGTTTTGGGTTAAAGGAAAGCATGACTTTTTTTTTAAGTAGTCATCATTCTTTTAAAGAATGCTTGTTTTAAAAGAAGAAATTACTGCTTAAGTTACCTCGTCAATATTGTGACTGCTTGAAATCATACTGGATTAAAAGGTATGACTGCTTGTTTAGGCTTGTTGGATTTTGTTTCTTTGTTTTGGACTTTTTGACTGTCAGCCTAACGTGCAGATTGTCTTTAAAGTCATGTTTAAGTCAGATTTGGTTATGTTTTGAGTTTATGTCATTGGAGAGATGAGTACCTGTACGATTTCCCATATAGTCTTCAAAATTGCTGTAATTAATTTTGGAGATAAAATGTATGAGAGATCTTATAAAAAGCTGTTTTTTTGTCAACATTTCCCCCTAATAATCTGTGAACAGTATTTAACTTGACTACATGTGTTTTTCAGAAGAATATTTTGTTTATCAACATCATCGAAGCTTTTTATGTGAGGATGTATATGGTTCCTCTTTGGCCCTATGAGTCTCCCCCCCCCCCCCACTATCTATATCTAGTATTTATGCCTTTTGAAAACAAAAAGCAGGTCCAATTCACACAAGAAAAGATTTTTTTACCAAAAATTTCAAAAGCCTTAATTAAATGTGTATTGTATATAAAATGTGTGGCGTATATATAATGCCTACATAACATATGTACAAAACATGTAACATATCCACAAAACATGCAGTACTTTTACCTTTAAATGGTGCCTTTCAAGTTTGACAGTGATTTTTAATGAATGATGACTTTTGGGGGCAGACCCAAGTACAGATGCATCCTCCCGCACTCTCATTCTAAGCTTCATATTCTTTGATAATCATAATCATTGACTATTCAGATTTTTTTTATTTTAAGGATAAAGAGGTAATGAAATAGTCAAACCAGTTAAAACTGATGCAGAAACACTGGAGAAGGATCTAAGAGAGTATCAAGAAAGTATGCCACCCTCTCCCATCTAAAAAGTGAAAAATACTGATAAGACTAGGGATAAAATAGGATAATTTGTTAGCAGATTTTTTTTTTTTTTAATGTCAGCTCCTGAAAGTGGTTCTGAAGAAAGAAAATGCCAGTAGGTAATGTTTGCTTTGCTTAAATGTAAAATGCACATGACTTCTACAACCCATTACTTTTTAACAGACAGTTGGCATTTCAATATATTTAACCGCTTTCCATTACTTTTTAACAGGCTGTTGGCATTTTGAACATGTTTTAACCTAAGGTGGAATTCATTGCTTAATTGAGAGAACATTTATTGAGCCCCTCAGTGTGTCAGGCTGTTAGACTTAGTACATACAAAGATGAGTAAGACAAGCTGTCCAGTCCTTGATTCCCTGCTCTTGGGGAGCCCATGGTTTGATCGGAGAGACAGGTTCATAAGCAGATACTTAACCACAAAATGGTAAGTGCATCTGGAGTGCTTTCTTCTACCACCTTATTACCTGAGCAGACTGTGGGTTTCTATTGATACTTTCCCTGCAGCATTTAAAAGGGGGAGAAACATTTTGAGATATTTAGAGACCCTTCTGCAGCTTAACTCTCACAAGACAATTGATTTTTGAGGCAGGGGAGTTGGTTCCTATTTAAAACTAAGGACCCTAAATCCAAAATAATTAGACAAGTCCATCTAAAGCTATTACGTTGATCTCCGCACTCCTTGATTATATTCAGCTTTGGCTTTCTTTGGTACTTTTTTGGTTCCTGGGCACTTCAATTCTGCTTTTATACCCAAATTTGACTGAGAATTGAGCAGCTGAAAGTGATAATCACAGGGCAATAGAACAGGTCTCTAAGTTGGAGTTGGTGAGACTGCCCTAGACGTCACTGTCCTCATTCATGTTCAGTCATTTCATATACCCAAGGTAACTAAGTGAATTTGTAGTGCGAATACTGTACATTTTCTTTAGGCAGGCCATTATGTTTGAGCATTGTGGAGTTTGTGAGAACATACAGATGTGACATTTGTTAACTGCTAAAAGAATGGTATAAATCTGTGCTGCAGCATTTTAGGAATGTACTGACTAGAAAGGCTCCATGGAGTTGAACTGGGAAGGATTATTGCAACTCAGATCTGAGGAAGTGATTTCATCCTTTTTTTTTTTTTAAAGATTTATTTATTTATATATACAAGCTAGGGTACAGGCCAGAGGCATGGGGCAGTGAGAGGGCTCACCAGAGACAGAGTGGGGAGCAGAACAGGCAGATCAGAAATACACTGCTGAGGGGAGCAGCAGGTGAGGCAGGAGAGGTCTGCTGCTCCATGTGGGATTCTCCCTGGCTGGGTGTCGAACTCGCATCTCTTGCTGCCGACAGACAGCTCCATAGTGCAGCGCTCAACCACTGCACCACCAGGGAGGCCCGATATCATACATCTTTTAAAGCTTGGGAAATACGCTTGGAGGGTCCAGGAATTGGGACCAAAGGGCACTCAGGACTAGGTTATATAAAGGACACTGACTTCTAGGTAGGGGAGTTAGATTTTATTCTTGATGCAGTGGTAAATAGTGGAAGTGGTCAACAGTGAAAGTTTTCAGTGGAGGAATAACTGGATTTTTTTTTTTTTAAGCTCAATCTATTTCGCCCACATTCCATGACATCACAAACTCTTTGAGACTAGAGAACTGATGCTTGTGTCTGTGCATTACAAAGAGGATCCGTGCATAGTGGGTCATTAATGAGCTTGTTGAGTGAATATACTGGAGTTCCGAGAGGAAAGGGAGAGAACCGTGTGGGCACATAGGTAGTAAACTTTAGAAGGTCTTTAGAGCCAGTTCAGGCTGTTTATTTGCCTTTTTATTATGGGATTTTTTTTTTTTTTTTTGCATTATCATCTCCTTAGCTTTGTTATTATTCTTAAAAATACAGTCTTTATTGGAGTACCTTGGTTTACATTGCTGTTAGTATTTTGGAAGTGGAAATTTTCTTATGCAGAAGGGGAGAGAAGAATACATTGAATCACTCTGTACCTACTTGCTAACACAAATATCCACATTTGCTACAGTTTAAAAAATATGTTTCCTCCCTCTCCCTTTGTTTTCTACAGTAGTTTAAAGCAAACCCTAGGCATTCTGTTAGTTCTCTCCCACAGTATAGGTATTTTAGGGTATGGGAGTATTTCAGTAAAAAAAAAAAAAAAAATTAAAGAATCTTTTTAACTCATTGTAAATGCATAGGAATTTCAAATAAGAAACTCTTCCCTGTAAATAAAGAACTTTTTTAAAATTAAGATGAGTATTGTCATGTAGATTGGCTATTTCACTGTACTTCTGTACACCATGCTTTAGGTATCTGAGATTATTGGGAGTTGAAATTCTCTTCCTTCTGGACTTTAAGAAACTCGTCTCAGCTGTTGGTCACCTCAGTATACCTGCTTTCAGAGAAAAGACAGGGACTTAAAATTTCATTCTACTCTGTAACACATCTATATTAACATTAATGTTTTAATCCCAAATTATCAAGTTGCACCTCATCATTTGTTTTCTCTCTTGTATCCCAGGCATACTTCTCTGTATCCTCAGGGGGGCTTGGTATCCTAGTTGGAGAAGCTAAGCCTTAGGTGATAACGTAAATCCCGTTGAGTAGGGAAATGTCCATTGTGTTCCTCTATTCTTGAAGATTGGATTTTGAACTTTGAATCCTTACCGAATTGAACTGCAGTTGGTGAAATGAGTGGATCGTGAATACTACTGCTGTTTCAGAGTCTTTGGTAGCAGCATGAGCTTAAAGCATAGGTTAAGTGTTTCTCGTTCACCTTTGAGCATCTGTGGTTCTCTCACTGAGTTTGTCATCAAATTTTCCTAGATTAATAAAAATTTTTAAAGCAAAATTCAGGAAGTCCTTGGCATTCTAGAGATTTATGCTATTGCGACATCCACCATGTATGTGATAGATGAGACCAAAGAGACCCAGGTAAAATGGTCACATTTATTTTTCTTTTTCCTTCCCTTTGGGAATAATTGCAGTTGAAAAGAGAGTGGCTAGAATGACCAGGAGAGAGAACTGTGATGAAGTCTGTGATGTTGATGCTTTCAGTCTTCAGATGAACCTTTTATACTAATATTAGTTGTTTTTAGTCCTCATCACTTAGTGTAAGTGCATTTAGCTTTGACAAGTCTTCCTATTACCGAAACTTTTTTCAAAGGTAGTTACTTATCCCCCTGGAGTCATAAAAATGCCTCTTACCTCTGTGGATGCAGACATTTTTTAGCTTTTAACTTTGTTGTAACCTCAAAGACCTGTACTGTTAAAAGTCCTGTTTGCTCTAGCCTCGTGCCTTATCCACAGAATTATCGAAGGGAGGGCACATCATAGTCTCGGCACAATTTGTCTTTCATTCTATTTTTAATTCTTTTTGAACTCCTGCCCTTGAGTATCTGTTAGAATATACATGGGAATGAAAATATTCCGAGCAGGGGAACCTTCCAGAATTCCTTTCGCATCCTGCGGTGTTTCTCTGTAACCCTTCTCACTTCCCTTTACACATACCAATTGTTGTTCTGTAAATAAAGTACTTGGAATCAGGGCTGGTAGACAGTTGAACTGCAACCCACTACCCCATTTTTATAAGTGGACCTCTTGTAGACTTAGCTTAGCCCCATCGATGGAGTTGAAGAGGAACTGGATGCCAGGCACACTAGGATATAGGTAGATGAGAATTGTTTTTGTGCATTTCAGACAAATTTATTACAATAAAAGTCTCTTTTTATTTCTGCTTCCGTCATTCAAAACTTTGGACTTCTAAAAACACAACTTCAATTTTAAAGTAGCTTTGAGATGTAATTTACATACCATTCACACATTTAAAGTGTCCAATTCAGTGATTCTAAAATCACCTTTCATCACCCCTCTCAAACCCTCATCTCCAGTCCCCCCCACATCCCCAAATCCCCAAATCACTGGTCTGAGGCTATCACCAATCTGAATTTCCTTATAAATCTGCCTATTCATTTCGAAGAAATGAATCGTAATAGTTCGTCTTTGGTGATGTTTAGAGTAAAGGGGAATGGTGAAATTTTGCTTCTGTATGGTGTAAAACAGGGCTCTGACCTAACCCTCCTTTTAAACTTACATCCATATGGTTTAACACTTTGTGTGCCGGCTATTTTCTGTGCCACCGCATGAATGATATAAGCATTCAATAAAACACAGCTCCTGAACTACTGGATATATTTTAATGAAATTTTAAATGCAAAGAGATTAAAGCTTCTAGACTGAGTACGATCAAAGAAATAGCTCCTAATAGTCCCAAATAAATCCACCGTGGCATGAAAAACCGGAGACTAGATGAACACATGAATACGTGAATATGTGAGCGGACCACAAAGTGTTCTTAGATTAATTATATGACAAATACCTTTATAGCCAACAGGAAAATTAATATTTCCCTCTATTTTCTTACTGTTTGCAGTGGCAAGGACCACCAGAGTGGACATCTAGTCAGAATCCCCATATACCATGATCTTCTGGCGATTTTATACATTAAAATTTGAGATGCATGCCTTAATTTTACTTCTACTAAGTAGAACTGAACTGTGGGAGGATTTTGCAAACAGTGGACTCTGTTAAATTGATACTGCTAGAAAAATAAATTATAATAGACATTTTGCATTTAGTAAATACTTTATCACCCTTTTGAAGATATTTTTGTTTCATTAAAAAGAAAAGTAATTCTGTCTACTACCTGGGAGTGGTTTCAAAACTAACTTAATTCTCATCCTGATGAGTCTATGGAACCTTAGTCAAAATGAGATACTTATAAATGCTACCTTCAAGGTCTTGTATGGCTTAGGTGGTTGACTGGTAACAATCATTTGCAAAGAATCACTTATTCATTGTTTAGTCAGACTTTGTGCATCTGGCTTAGTGCCAGGGAACTCTGGGTTCAACTGAGTTTTTATGCCAAATACTAGAATGTTTTTTGGATTCATTGTTTTAAAAAAATTTTAAATTTTTAGTCAGTCTAAAAGACTAATCTTAGAAACTGGTACTTAGACATGTCATAAAAAAATACAGTTTGTGAACAGACAGGGCAAAATAGTCTATATGCCTATGTACAGAGGTAGTATAAATTTAAATTCAAAAATTCTAGTGCTGGAAAAAATTACTATGAAAGTAGAACTTTTCAAACATTTTGTAATTCCTTTGGAAGTGAATTAAAGATGTGTGTTGAGCTATCACATATTTGTTTGTCTTAAGGAAGATATTCACTTTTTGTGCTTTGTTTATTGAAGTATAATTTATAAATAATAAAATCCATCTTTTTATTTGTATATATTCTGTAAGTTTCAAACAGCTTTCATCTTACCACTGCTGCAATCAGGGTCGAATAAAAAGTTCCTTCATACCCCTTTGCAGTCAGAGCCTCTCCCAGCACTGGCAGGAGACTTGGCAGTCTCCTGTCTGTCCTTATCCTTTTCCAGGTGTTAATTCTGCACCTGTCCATCATCTGGGAAGTGTTATGTATGTCGTGACATGCCTCCTTACTTGAACTTGCACTTTAAAGCCATTGGGAATGATTATGTTGTATCTATGTGGTTCATGTAGACCATGTAGTAACACAATGTGACAAAATGACCAAGCTGTTGATGAAAAAGCAGGAAACAGTTGTCTATGAGATGATTATGACTTTATCAAAACACACTATGTAAAGAGACTTGGAGTTGTGATTCAAATTATAGTTGCTTTAAAATTGTATGCCTTTTTGTCAGTTTCTGTTTTCTAAACGTAAGTAATACGCTAGGCTGTAATTCAGAAACTTTTTTTTAAGGTTTCCGGGACCTAAGTTTGGTGGTTATATGCTTAATTTGTTAGCGTAATTAAGGAGACTCCCTCCTTTTAGTATTTTACTTTTAAAACTTACTTGTCCTGAAAAGCTAAGTTTGAGTTGCTTTTTGTGATAAAAAGCACTACAATTTAATGATCTACCTTACCTTTAGTAGTTTGCAAGTTGCTTTGTGTTATCTAGAGAAAATATAATACAGGATCTGTGTACTTTAGGAGTAGACAGATTAGGTAAGGAAACTTGTGAAGTACTAATGTTATGTTACTGGTGAGGGATTACATAATATTTTAATAGTAGATGTAATATGAGTACCTCCCAGGATAAGAGATACATTTATCTACCAGGCATTCTTAAAAGACAAGTTGATATGGTATACCCGCAGAAGCCTCTTTGAGCACCTGAAATTTCTTTTCTGGTGAAACTTGAAGGACAGTAAGTTAAAAAGGTAAAGAAGACAGAGTTGCCGCGGGAGAAATATTTAGGATGGAGTGTTGTGGAACAGAAGCAGAACCTCTGCCTTGTATATGATGTGCATTGGCACGGTCTTTTGGATTACAGTAGGTGCTGGCAAGGGTTGGCCCAGGGCCAAATCCTGCCACCCACACCCTTTTTTTAATCAGTGCCTGGGAGCTGAGATACGGGCTTTTATATCTTTTTAATGGTTGGAAAAAAATAAAATGAAGAATAATATTTTATGACCCATGAAAATTACATGAAAGTCATATTTTAGTGTCTTTGTTGAAAATCATTTGATGTCTGTTAATTTGTCTTTGGATGTTTTTTGTGATAGGGCCTTAGTTACAAAGAGACCTTGCGGCGTGCAAAGCCTAAACTGCTGTCTAACCCTTTACAGTAAAAAGTTTGCCAACTCCTGGGCTAGACTCACACTGCAGTTTTCCTACTGTAGATGAAGAGAAAGGAGGCTAGAGAGGCAGAGTAGAATACTTCCCAGTCTCTTAAAATCCATTTCCCTTAGTGTATTTCCTTAAATATGTTCTCACGAGCCAAGACTGAGCTCTGCTTCACATAACTTGCCTTCTAAAACTACAGATTTTTTCATCATTATTCTCCTCCCCCACACAAGTAGTTCTTTGAGAATCAGTGGTGTGGTTTTCAAAACATCTTAGACTTTCACCTTTTTCCTTAGAGAAAGCATAAAAACTTTTGAGGAAAATTATGTGAGTGGTAGAAATTTTATTATGAGTTTTGGCTTGTTTTTGGTATAACTTCTTCCTAGAGCCTCGCATGACGAGCATGTAAAATATGACCTTAAAAAAATATGACCTCAGTTGTGAGCAACACTAAAATGCAGTTGAGAGATGTGGGTTTGTTTTACTATTTCTGTTTTCCATTTGGAGAATAAGTTTATCTTCTCTGCTTTGTAAAGTTATTAATATAAGAGTTCTCAACAAAAGTTGAGGAATAAAATTTTGGGAAAGAAGAATCTTCATTAATTTCTGCTTTTTGTTGTTTGCTTATTATTTGGGTTTAACATACTGTTTTTCCCCTATAACCTCTTGAAATGAAAGTTTATCTGTTTTTAAAACCTTCTTTTGTAATGTATTCATTTAAGCACAGTTTTAGCCACAGCCAACAAGATTAACTATTAGTTCTTTGATTGATCAGTGTTTTCATTTTAATACAGTTAAAAATATTCCAATTTTGATTGGGATTTCTAATTTGACCAGTGGTTCTTTAGAAATATATGTGTAGATTTCAAATATATGGAATTTTTCTGTTTTTTTAAATATGCTTAGAATATATTAGGTAATTTCAGTCATTTTAATTAATTTGAGACTCACTTGATGGCACAGAATATTGTCAGTGTTTGTATATATCTTGTGTATCCTTGGGGAAAGTGTATTTGTGAAGTACAATGTTAAATACATGTCAGTTAAGTACATGCATGTCAGTTAAATCCAGTTTGTTAATTATATTCAAGTCTTTTATAGCCGCTTTGGTTTTAGTTTTCTGTACTGAGCTAGGTATTTTTAAGTATACTATGACTGAATTTGTCTGATTTTCCTTGCAATTCTGTTGATTTTTACTTTATATAATTCAAGCCTGTATTTGTAGGTGAAAATATATTTAGAATGTTATTTTTATCTTCTCCTGAATTTCATATCATTATAGAATATTTTCATTTTATCTCTAATCATGCATTTTGCTTTAAAGTCTACTTAGTAAGATACTTTAATGTCAGACAGCTTTCTTATGATGAGTTTTTTTACATGGAGGATATTTTCTCTCATCATTTCACTTATACTGTTTATCCTTATAATTAAGGTATTTCTCTTGTTTTTTCGGTCTTTTTTTTTTTTTAAGATTTATTTTATTTATGCATACAAGAGCTGGGGTGTAGGCCAGAGGTGTAGGGGTGGGTTGAGGGGATTCACCAAAGATAGAGCAGAACAGGCAGATCTACTGAAATACACTACTGAGGGGAGTAGCAGGCAAGACAGGAGAGGTCTGCTGCGCCACGTGGGTCATCTCCCTGGCTGGGGATCCAACTCTCAGATAGTTTCAAAGGGCTGAGACTTCGCCCCTTACGCCACCAGGGAGGCCCCTTCAGTCTGTTTTGTCTTTTAATGGGAACATTTCATTTGCTTGTATTTAATGTAATCACTAATATGTTTGAGCTTTAATCTAGTAGCTGCTTTTTAATGTTCACTTGTCCTACCTTTTTTTGTTCCTTTGTCTCTCCTTTTTTGTCTCTGTTTGAGTTAATTATTTTTCATTATTACATTTTTCTCCATTTTAGAGAAAATGTAGTTAATTGTATGCATATCCTCTATTTTACTGACTACCCAGTAAAATATTACTACTTTGACTTATCAAAGGCTAACTTAAACTTCTTATTTTTTTCAGACAATACAGACATCTTAGAGTACTATAACTCCAATTGCTTGTTTCTATACTTTTCTTGTCAGGCATTTTACCTTGATTTGTATTTCAAGACTTAAAATATATTATTATTTTTGAGGTCATTATTTATTTAGCTTTCCCACAAATTTACCCTTTCTGTTGATGTTTATATGCACATTTCCAGTGTGGCTCATCTTCCTTTTCCCTAAAAACACCTGAGGTATTTAGGTCTGCTAGTAATCAATATGTTCATTTTTTTCTCATTTTTTTCCTCACATGAAATAGCCCTTTATTGCACATTTAATCTTGATGTAGATAAATACTTCTGAGTTGGCAGTTGTTTTCCTTTAGTGCTTTTAAGATGTCATTTCTTTGTCTTCTGTTCCTGATGAGAACTTTGTTTTCAGTTTACTTACTGCTCTTATTCAGGTTCTTTCCACCTATTCCCTGCCTTTAAGATTTTTCTTATTTTTCAGCATCTTGCTGTAGTGTACTTCATTGTGATTTTCTTTTTATTCTTCTTGGTATTTGTAAAATTTATTAAATTTGTAGTTTACTCTTTTATCATCGTCAGCAAATTCTCAGAATTTCTCTCTTTAAATACTGTATTGGGCTCTTTTCCCTCAGAGTTTGATTTTCAGTGTGCTGACCCTCCTGACATTGTCTTTTTTGTGTCTGTCTCCTGCATCCTCACTCTACCTCCATGCTTGTTGCTGTGCATTTTCGTTTTACTTATTTTCTAGTTCACTAATTATCTATTTCAGTGCGTGTTATTTGCCTTTAAATCCACCCACCCACTGAGTTTTTCAGTTCTAGAATGTCCCTTTGGTTCTTTTTGTAGTTTCCAGTTTTCTCATTCTCAAAGTGTTTTTTAATCTCTTTGAATATGCCAACCACAATTACTGTAAAGTCTGCATCTGGTCTTTCTGGGCCTTCCATTAGGTTTTCTATCCACTCTGGTTTTATGTGTTGTGGTTACTTGTCTTCTCTTCTGTACATTAATTTTGATTGAATAGCAAACATTATATATGAAGAAAGAAAAAATAACCTTAACCCTAGTATGATATTGTGTCATAATCTTGTAAATAGTTTTGTGTTTGCTTTTAAATTTTAATACATATGCTACCCATCATGGCTTACTTCGGTTCACAATTGAGATGATTTTTAATTGGATTTCAATTCCTAGAATGACTATTTGTAGTTCACCTTAACTCTTAGGATGCAGTCCTTTGGAGCTAGGGAAGTGTAGAAGGTTTCATACCTAGCTTCTTGGTCTTCATAACTTGGTCAGCTGGGATTCCACTATTCTCCTCTTACCCTGCAAGGCTATCAGAAGCTCTGCTTAGTTTTTCAGCTGCCGCTTCCAGAATCTGCATTTCTTTGATTCTATTTTTTTTCTTCCTTGATGTTGTCCTCTTGTTAGCTCTTGAATACGGTCAAATTTTTAAAAATAGTGTCCAGCTTTTCTTTCAATAGTTCTTAGTGGGAAGGTGATCTTACTACCTGTGCCATTGTTAGACGTGAAAGTCTTCCTTATTTTTTTCCCCCCAAAGTACCATTTTTTTCCAGTATATGTATGTTCAAAAAACACATATTCTGTCATTTTTCTGGTGCAGAACTTCTGTTAATTAAAAAACTGGCTTCAGCTGCATTTTTTTTTTTTTACTTATGTTATCCTGAATAGAAAGAATGCCATCTAAGCTTTCTTTTAATATTTGTATTTCTTGTGTAGTGTCTATTTCTTAGGGAAAAAATAGAAATAATAGGAATTCTTAATTCAAAAGAGTTTTTAAAATAGCAAGAATTTTAAAAATACAAGCTAGCCATGTTTAGCTAAAATTGTTTTGAACACATGAACATTAGTAGTAGGAGTTCTGGGCTCTCTCTGTACTTTGATACCTCACACATTGGTAAAACATTCAGACACCATGCCTTTGTAGACTATTAAAATCCTGCATCAGAATAAATATATCCAAATTAATTATGTAGTCCCTATAGATACCATGGAAGATTCGGCAGAATAAATTTATGGAGAGATTAAAGTCCTAATGTATGATAACTTGCTTATGTGAGTTTTAATTATAGCTTTGTTTTGTGTGGTACTCAGTTTTAAACCATTTTCAAGTACATGCGCTCTGGGGGGGTCTCCAGGGCCACCCCCATGTTTGGAGGTTTCTCAACCTATAATTATATTCACGGCCAGGATTTATTAGAGCAGTGTAATAAGGACAAGCAGCTGGGTTCTAAGATGGCCAAGTGGGATCTGGAAGCATCTACACACAGGAGTTTTTGTCCTCTTTCCTTTTCATGAGAGGTCGCACAGAACAGTCTGTCCCAGCAGCAAAATGCACGGTGTGATGTTTCCTCCTGGAGAAACCTAGTAGAGATTCAGCGCCCACAGTTTCTGTTGGCAGCTGGTGACATCTCTAGGCACCCCTTCTGAGCACGTGTCCCAGATACAGATTCCCAGATGGAAAGCAGGTGCTCAGCATAAATGGCGTTGTTTGTCCAGTGTGGGCATGGTGAGCCACCTTTGTCATGTAGGGAAAGTTTTATGTCTTGGAACTGTTGACCAGACAAGCTGCAGACGCTAGCCAAGGGTCAGCCTTGCTAGTAGGTCTTTCTAAGGATAGCAGTGTCAGCCTAATGTGACTCACCGTTGAAATTCCGTATGCATCACATGTAAATATCAAAGGTCTGCATGATGAATTTCCATTTCGAAAATTAGTAAGGTTCTTATCATTAAACTTAGGTAGCTAAAGTACTTGGGTGATTATAATGTCTTAATATGTTTCACACAGGCTTTTCCTAATGTGCCAGTGCCTGTTGTCAGTTTTAATCCATGTGTGGGAAGAACAGGACAGTGTTGGAACATTTAGTACTTCTAAAAAGAATGTTTAAAAAATTAAATTACAATGGGAAACAATCCACTATGAGAGGACACTTCAGATGTCTCCTTTAAAGTTCATACTGAACCTCCCACATGTTTTTCAGATTTTATTGGACTTAGTTTTCTTATGGGAGCTTTTTGAGGAAAGTACTTTGTTACCAAGAATTTTGACTGAAACAATTGAAGTTCACTTGGTAATCAGAAACAGTGAAAAATAATTTCTGATACATAGAATCAAATCAGAGAATCTTACATATTATGGATTGGATTTCTCACAAATGTGCAAACTGACCCAGGAAGTTAAATAACTGTCCGCAAAACTGAATAGCTTGTTAATTTAATTTCATCAGATTTTTGTCATAGAACATATACTTGAAAACATTATTAAAAATATCAAGAGGCCTTGGATTGATTTTAAGTTTCATCTGGTCACCTTTGATATCCTTTCATGCATAACTTGGTGATTTCACTTCTTAAGCAAGCTTAGTAAGTATTTCTTTAACCCTTGCAGAGTGTCTGACACTAGTTTTAGGTGCCTGGGATCTTTTTTCCTCATTTGTAACCCATTAGAGGACTTGTACGGCAGGGAGGTTTGGAGCTGCTGCTTTCCTTGAGGTTCTGAAGTACATGCATGTATTGCACTGTATCCTGGTCTTTCAAAAGACGTCACCTCTTTTTCTGTTCTCCTTAAGGTAATACCGCACTGCACGATTGTGCAGAATCTGGGAGCTTGGACATCATGAAGATGCTTCTTATGTATTGTGCCAAGATGGAAAAGGATGGTTATGGAATGACTCCCCTTCTCTCAGCAAGTGTGACTGGTCACACAAATATTGTGGATTTTCTGACTCACCACGCACAGACCAGCAAGACAGAGCGGATCAATGCTCTGGAGCTTCTGGGAGCTACGTTTGTGGACAAAAAAAGAGATCTGCTTGGGGCTTTGAAATACTGGAAAAAGGCAATGAATATGAGGTACAGTGATAGAACTAATATAATTAGCAAACCAGTACCACAGACACTAATAATGGCTTATGATTATGCCAAGGAGGTGAACAGTGCGGAAGAGCTCGAATGTCTCATTGCTGATCCTGATGAGATGCGAATGCAGGCACTGTTAATCAGAGAACGTATTCTTGGTCCTTCTCACCCTGATACCTCTTACTACATTAGATACAGAGGCGCTGTCTACGCAGACTCTGGGAACTTCAAACGCTGCATAAACCTCTGGAAGTATGCTTTGGATATGCAGCAGAACAATTTGGACCCTTTAAGCCCAATGACCGCCAGCAGCTTATTGTCTTTTGCAGAACTGTTCTCTTTTATGCTCCAGGATAGGGCTAAAGGCTTGCTGGGCACCACTGTTACATTTGATGATCTTATGGGCATACTGTGCAAAAGTGTCCTTGAAATTGAGCGAGCTATCAAACAAACTCAGTGTCCGGCTGACCCGTTACAGTTAAACAAGGCTCTTTCCATCATCTTGCACCTAATATGTTTGTTAGAAAAAGTTCCTTGTACTCTTGAACAGGATCATTTTAAAAAGCAGACTATATACAGGTTCCTTAAGCTGCATCCGAGGGGAAAGAATAACTTCAGCCCGCTTCATCTGGCTGTGGACAAGAATACTACATGTGTAGGACGGTACCCTGTTTGTAAATTTCCATCTCTGCAAGTTACTGCGATACTGATAGAATGTGGTGCTGATGTGAACGTCAGAGACTCCGATGACAACAGTCCTCTCCATATCGCTGCTCTGAACAACCATCCAGACATCATGAATCTCCTTATTAAATCAGGTGCACATTTTGATGCCACAAACTTGCACAAACAAACTGCTAGTGACTTGCTGGACGAGAAGGAAATAGCTAGGAATTTGATCCAACCCATAAACCATACCACACTGCAGTGTCTGGCTGCTCGTGTCATAGTGAATCATAGAATATATTATAAAGGGCATATCCCAGAAAAGCTCGAGACCTTTGTTTCACTTCATAGATGATAATTTGACTGTATTTTCACACTGTTCAAACACGAGTTGGTAACAGTTGTTTCATAAATGAGCACTGTTGTGATAACACCAGCATTCATTTAGCTTGATTGTCGGCGTGCTCTCATTGGCTAAAGCCTTGTAAGCATCAAATTTCCAGGATTGGCTTCCCAGTATTGAATATAAATAATACCATATAATATATTGTTTGTGAATTATTGAGAAATGTAATGTCATTATTCAAATTTCTAAAATTGTCTGCCAAAGGCTTATCCATTCTGGTTTTGTTTGCTGTTGGGTGTTTGGGAAAGAGTTGATCATTTTTCAGTGGTATCTTTATACTTTACTGGGTTGTGAATTTTATACAATTGAAGGTCTTTTTTCTTGCTTCCTTCTTCACCAAGCTTCTCCCCGGTTTCTACTTTCATTTTGCTAACCATTTCTACTTACCAGTTTTTTCCCTTTAGGGATCCATGCTAGGTTGTGCAATCTTTATGGACTTGTTACCATTTGCAGTTACCATAAGTGCTTTATCTTCTCTATGCACCGGCTTAAACTTGACTGTTGTATGTTAGCATATTTTCTATGCAGCACTTGGTCAACTTCAATTTAAAACACTGTTAAGTTTGTTCCAAAGTTCATTTTATGAAAGTACTCTTGTAGCATGATCATTTTTAGAGCTACTGGTTAGCTACCTGAGCTCATGCTTTTTTTTTTTTCCCCCTTCACATCTGAGGTTTCTTTCTCTAATCCACTGAAATTATTGTGTGCTAAATTTGGGAAACAAATCTATTCTAACTCATTAACCCAGTTGAAATTTAGGTCTGTCATCTTAATATATCATGAGGTAAAAGGAAGAATCTTCATAAAGTGACCCACCTTTCATGCTGCCCCAGCGTTGTCCCGCTTGTGCTGATGATGTGATTAGGTGTAGAGAATTTGCTTAAATTTAACCAAAGTTTATCACACAGCTTAATGAGTCACATTGAAATGTTCAGTAACTGAACTGCAAATAACTTTTAGTTACAAAAAGAGCTAAAGCATGAAAAGAGTGGCATGAGGCTTGCCAAGCCAGACATAGGCATCTAGAATAATTAAGGTTTTTTAGTGCGCAATTTACTGCCATAGTATCAAAGGTCAGTAACAGTGTTCTTTCTTTCTTCAAGTTTACTTATACCTTTAAAGATAACTTGCATGAATTACTTTGGTCTCAACCATTTGTCACAATATTTAAATACACAAGATTGCAGCGCTTCCTGTTCCCCTTACTGAAAGTTAGCTTTTCTTTTTGAAAATTTTTTTTTTACAGCTTTGCTAATGCCTCAGAAAGGGCTCTTTTAAGGAAAGAGAAATGAAAAGTACTAAAAAGATTCAGGTAATTATCATTCAGCACTTTATTGTTATTCAGAATAAAATTTATGGTGTCATATTTGCCCTGCAAATGTCTTAATGAAATTGTTCTGAATAAAAAGCTCCTTACTGGTTTGAGAAAAACTCCGTTTACCTGTGAGTTTCATGAGCTGGATCACTTGGATTTTTGTGTTGCCATTTTATTCTGAGGATCGATATAATAGTATTTAGAGAGTCATATTGCAGTCACATTAGGTTTATCTTCTTTATTCAGTCAAAAGATTCTAATGAAGAGTAGTCAATAAGTAAGAAAGCGCTGGACTTACTTTCTGGTTAAATAACTGAGGTTTAAAAATTTTAAAGATACCCTTACTTATTTTACTAGGTTGCAAATTTAATTTCACCATTGAAAAAGGTAGATTGGATTTCTCAATATAAATGTGTTCATTTATATTACATATGTATTAAACATAACATCTTTTTCCAAACTTTTCATGAAGAGGTTTTAATATTTACCATGGGCAAATTTGATGACATGTTAACTGCCACATATTAAGAATGCTTTAATTTAGACAAAGATTTTAGAAATATGATACATCAGTATTCTGAAATTATTTGACTGTAACCTAGTGGTATAAAAATTACATAGATGTGCGTTGCGTTTTTTAAAAGAAAAACTTTGCAAGTGCAATAAATCTGTGTTCATTGATCTCAATTACTTTTAGGTGAAAGGTGAGCCGTTGGATTTTTAAGTGATCTAATATTTCCCTTCGGCTTTGGAGGGGTAGAAGGGTTTACATGCTCTTAGAGCAAGGCACATCTCACACTGTTTCATTGGTGAAGTTGAATTCTGCAACTCTAGTATAAAATAAGAATTTCTTTATATGGCATTTTCCTCCACTAAAAATAGATAATATTGTAAACTGTTCTTCAGTTCTTGATAATGGAAATGCCTTATTTAGATTAGGATACAGTTCTCCTCTCTTTGCCATCTTCCTAAATGCCATTAAGAGCTTTTGAAAAATCTGTTAGTTTAATAGCTCAGAATTGTTGGTGATTTTATTTTAGAGGTTGATTGATGATTATGACCTCAGACACTGTTAAAGCCTTTGTCAGAAAGTATTCTTAAATTTGTCATGAGCTGAATAAAAAAATTACATGAACTTGTGATATTTTTTAACCACAGATGAGCAATTTATACTTAATGAACTAGTTATACTCATTTGAGTCAGACTGAACTATACACTGTAGCATGCTGATGTTGGCCTGAGCTAATATTGATTACTTTTCTACAAAACAAAGCCCTGTTAAGACCTGCTGAATTTTAAATGTCCCACTATAAACCATTTCTGTAAAAGAAACGGTCATTTTACTCAGATTAGATACCAGTCTACTTTAAATTAAAGTCAAGTGGATTATAGATTTTAAAAAAATAGTCATTTTCTTAGCCATGAATTTGACAGGGGCCTGAGCCCAAATCAGATAATTTGGTGCCCATTATGATTTTGAAGTTAAGGGATGGCTCACTTGTAAAGTGATGACCTAATGTGTATTATTTTAGAGACCTCCCATCTACATGTCGTGGGAAAATTGTTTAGGTTTATATTTGAAAAAAAAAAAAAACTTTAAAATCATATTGTCCAGCAGAAAACTTAGGTTTTACAGGTATAACTCTTGTAATTTCTCAGAATTGTGGGGGCTGGATGAAATACCAGTAACCATATTGTGCACTGTAACAGCAGCATTATTGCTTGAAAAGTAAATTATCCTAGAGTTAGATGCTAAGGAAACTAAAATTAATTGGTCATCTTTTTCTTTTTTTTTCTTGCCCTCATATTATCACTAAACAACTAAAGTTCCTCTCCCTTTTGTTAGTACCCATTGTGTATTTTCAAAAGAAGTACTGTATTCAGATGCCAGCCAATAAATTGTCATACAGTGGAAAATGATATGCCACAACATTCATTGTAAGGTTTAATAAAATTAAATTTGCACCAAATATAAGTGTATTCTTATTAACTCTTAATACTTGATTGATGTCATCCTAATGCATGTAATAGTAGATTCCTGTGTCAGAAAACAACTTCTTGGTAATTTATGATCATTTCAAACTTGAGAGAGTTCTAATTATTCCTCTATGTGAAAAGCAAAGAAGACTTATGTACAGTTTATTCTAATTATTCCTCCCCCCCCACCCCCGGTAAAGACACAGACTAAAATAAAGATAGGGGAAGACTGTTGTTGCCAGATGCATAGAAAAGGGGCTTTAAAAAAAATGTTTTTATTAAGGTAACGTTGGTTTACCACACTGTATATGATTTAGAGGTACAGGATCACACCTTCATATCACGTAACTTTTTCTTAACAGGGTTAATATTAAGTATCAAAAGTATGTTGTAAATAATATTATGACGTTACATTTAATTTCCTTCATTTTAAATTGTAAAATCTAAGTACTTATTTTTCTCTTACATATGTATTTTCTGTTAGAAAAAAAAAATTGGTTCAGAAAATGTACTGATCATTCTTTCTAAACTCTAAGCATAAATTGAAATACCCAATTTGACAGGCTTTACTCTTTTGAATCCTTATCCTACCTTATACACACACCAGGTGTTGTCATCCTTTTGGTAGAACCTTTAAAACCTTGGTTTTCTTTATCCTTCTCTTATGGTTGTCTCCCCAGTGTAGGCCAGAGGTACAGGGGGTGAGAGGATTCACCAGAGACAGTGGGAGCAGAACAGGTGGATCTACTGTAGTACACTGCTGCGGGAAGAAGAGGGTGAGACAGGAGAGGTCTGCTGCGCCATGTGGGTCAGCTCCCTGGCCAGGGATCGAACTCAGGCTGCAGTGGCTGCGATAGCTTCATAGCACTGAGACTTTAATCCCTGTGCCACCAGGGAGGTACCTAAGACAGTCTTACACAGAAATTGAGGAACAGCCATTAAAGGAAAGGAAAAGCCTACTCAGGCCACGCGAATGGCAGGCAGACAGCTTAGGGCTCCTCTGAGTGGATTTGCAGTTCGGCTTAAAGCTTGTGTGGTGTCGGCAGAATGTGTGTTCAAAGAACTGTTGATGTTGGACTCAGGAGGAACCAGGATGGTCCTGAGGGCAAACAGGGTGGACATAACCCTGGGTGTCCCGATAGTGGAGTCTTGTGCCAGTGACCCCTGTCTGGCACCTCAGGGAAATCTATTTGAGGTCTCTACAGAGAGAGAAATATGGGAGCTGTAGTCACACGTGGAGCTTAGAAAATACATTTAAACCTTTCTGATTTTTCTATGATCTTAAGACTAAATTGGTATTTTTGTAGTGTTGATGTATTTGATTTTTGAAAATTATTTTATGTAATTTGAATTAGGAAGTGTATGGATCAGAGTTGTAGGATATTTATTTTGTTGAATACAAAATTTTCTAAAATTTTGGCATAGTTCAAATTTATAGCAAAGTTGCAAAGATAGTAGAGTGCCTGCCCACCCCTCATCTAGTTTTCCCTGATGTTAGTATCGCACATCAAATGATGGAATGTGTTTACCAAAACTTAGTTTGTAAAAACTAAGAAACATCGATACATTTCCACTATCCAAATTACAGATATATTCGGATTCCACCACTTTTTTTCTCCCACTACTGGCCTTTTTTGTTCCTGGACTGAATAATTGACAGTACAGTGCATTTACTCATCGTGTCTTTTTAGTCTGTAACAGTTCTCTCAATCATTTTATTGGATAAACGCTTTTGAAGATTACTTGTCAGTTACTTTGTAGACTGCCCTTCAGGTCAGACTAATACTTCCCTAATGATTTTAGTGGGGAAATAGAACACGGAGGTCAGTTGACCTCATTACTTCATATCAGGGACGTACCTGAGACCAACATGGCTTATCATTGGTGAGGTCGACCTTGATCGCTTGGTTAAGATGAGTATGTTTGTGTGAAATAACTTGATACTAATTTGCTTTGTTGCACAGATTGTTC
Organism: Scalopus aquaticus; assembly: GCA_004024925.1. Lineage (NCBI taxonomy): Eukaryota > Metazoa > Chordata > Mammalia > Eulipotyphla > Talpidae > Scalopus > Scalopus aquaticus. The sequence goes on from PVIJ01009459.1 coordinate 23,647, forward strand.
CAGCTCTGGTCCTTGGCAGCAGCCATGCCTTTTTCGCATGACCCCATTTTTTTCTCCTTAGTTTTTCTTACTCTCTGGAAAGTACTCCAGGCTCATCATGTATTCTCTCTGTCCCAGCCTTGGAGAATCAGCTATTTCTCCAAAGAACCCTCTTCCTTTTATTAGAGAATAGTTGAGTTCAAAACCAGATTGTTGGACATGCTTATTGAATGTGTGCTAATACATGTATACCCACACATTTATAATTACCTCTCTATCAGTATATTTAAACCTGGTTAGTACTGGTTTCTTCAGCTTCTGTTCTAGCACCTCAGGATTCATTCCAGTTTTCTCCCGTTGCTTGTTTGTAACTTCTTTCTCTGTTAGTAAAAAACCTAACTCCTATTATTTGCAATTTATTTATTTTTCAGTGCAATTGTACATATAAAATAGTTTCAGAGTTGCTAACCCAGTATCCTTGTGAGAAATTTACCTGCTAGAGTACAGTGCTAGTGTACATTGGGGTTTTTTTTCTATTTCTTTTTGTCTTTGGTTTGAACGCCATTTTCCAAGGTTACTTAGGCAGCACCTTATGCTCCCAACTTTTTAAATGACTATTTGTGATAGGCATCAAAGCAACTTTGGTGTGATGTGAGACTGACTACAAACTAGGTGGTCATGGAAAGTAAGGGGATGTATTAAACACTGTATAAAATGTAAATATTCAAAGTATAAACTGTTAAATTAGAACTATATATTCAGTACATTTTACCTCTTGCCCCTTCAAATTGTTCTCCCTCTCTCTGGGTTATATAACAAATCTAACTCCGGTATCTTTTCACTTCTTTTGCCGATTTTCTTGCTTTTTGGTTAAACTTCTAAGTTGTGATTGTTGAAATAGAATCAAAAGTTTCAATTGGTGCAATTTATCTTCCTCCCGTTTTGAACAGACCTTAAAAATGAAGTGATGTTAGGATTGCTGGGAGGAGGTAGTGGTGAGGTTAAGGATGAGTCTGTATTTTCATTATCTTTTTAATGGTATTATCTGACAAATTATTTCCGTGTTTAAATACTGAAGCATCTTAATTTTGTGCTAAAAACCAAAATCAGAGAATTGCTGGTAATTCTCATGATACCATCATCCTCTGTACTGAATCCACTGGCTTTTTCTTGGGCTCTAATTACTTTTGTGTATTCCGTGATAGGAAAATATTGTTGAGTCTGACTATCGGTATTTAAACTCCTCCAGCCTGTCAGGTTATGACTGGTGGGAAATAATTTGGGGAGATTTATCATTCATACATTCAGTAAGTGTATTGGCCTCAAGCACTGTGTCATGAGTCAGGGTATAAACATACATACTTCTGTCATCGGCGAATGCGCAATGTTCAAAGGGAGGCAAATAACTGATTTTTTAAATATATATATATATATTTATTGTTATTTATATCTTTTACATTTTGTATTCCCCTTGGGTAACCCACCACCAATTCACCCGTGATCCATCTCCATGGTCCCTTGTGTCCTTTTCTACTCCATTTTGTGCCCTTATCCTCCCTTCCCCCCCAAATAACTATGATTTTTAACTACTCTGAAGGGCAAAGGGTTTTTCTAATTATGAGGTTTACTAAGAATTAAGATAGGTCATGAATTAAAATTGCTTATATATTTCACTGTAATTTTTTTTTTTTTGAAGTCTTAACCCACTCTTTGCATTGTTAGGACTGGCTGGCTAGTTCATCTTTTTATCCAAGTGAAGTTTAAAGGAAAAGTGAAAAATCCATTGAATTTTCTGTGAGATTTACATCATTACATGCTAAAACTTGTAGTTTATTTTGAATTATATGCTGTTTCTTAGGTAAAAGTGGAGAAACTCTCCTTTGAATGTGTGTGTGCTTGCAAGTGACATTTTGTATTCGGAACTCGTTAAATCTGGCCCCTGCTATGCGTCCAGAATGTGTGCTCACCATGGTTGAAAATCAATCACAGTCTGCCAGGACTGGTAACGAGATGTGTTCTCTGGAGGCTGGAATGTCAAAGAACTTTTTTCTTAAGCCATAGAGTTGGCAGAAGAATAAAGATGTGTGAGGGATCAAAAATAAATCTCATGATTTTAACTGTTTGTTAATCTTTGAAGTCACTTTTGAAAATATCTTGAAACTAATCCAGAAAAACTAGCATTTTAGCCACTGTTAGAATGGGGGGGAGGGGAGGGGAGGGGCAGGGAACTTTGGTTTGAAAGCAGTTTTTTCCTCTTTTCTATTTTGAACCTCTGTTTTATGGTCTGGTCTTAATGTTGTCACAGATGAAAGTTATTTCAGGATGTTAATCAAATGATAATGTGCTTCTGCCTTCTTAGCCTAAGGCCCTGAGGAAAAGATTGAGGAGATTGAGAATATTTCAATCCACAAAGGTATGTGTGGGTTTTGCTTGCAATTTTTTCTGAATGTGTCTTCTAATGGTTGCATTTTCACGTGTTTACATTTAATTTCTGAATTATTTGGACTGGACCATGCTTTTTATTTAGCTTTCATTTCTCCTTTCTTACCTCCAAGGAGATTGCTTTTGGTATTTCTTTCTGTTTGTCTAGAACTTACGCACACTTAAAGGAAACTTTATTTTCCTTTACATTTTTAACGTGTCATGGGTTGAATTGTGGTTCCTAAAAGTTAAGTTCACCCAGGACCTCAGAATGTAAGCTTCCCTGAAGTAGGGGGAGATGGAGGTAGAGATTGGAGCGGTGTAACTGAGACTTAAGGAACGCCTGGGGTGGTGGTTGGCCAAGAGCAAGGAGAGAGGCAGGATCAGCGTCTTGGTAGGGCTTCCAGGGAGAGCTGTGTTGCCACTTTGTATTTGGACCTCAGCTTTCAGAAGTACTAGAACAAATTATAGTTGCTTTGAGCCAAGGTTGCTCTAAGGATTGCTTTAAGGGTTGCTAGGTAGCCCTAGCAAAAGATACAGCCTGCACACTGATTTAACAGCTGCACACTCTCCAAGGCCCTGGGAATGTTTTAACTCCTAGTACCTCTCATCTGTCAGAGGCTCCACATCTAAGACGATGGTTCACCTCGGTTTTAACCCTCCTCCATCTGAGTGAATCATTTTCCTCTTGTTTTAATTCTAGCTCAAATGTACATTTTACGTTTTGTTAATAGCACTATCCGTTCCTTCCTTTTGAGAAAAATAATCTTCTGTCTAAAGTATTTTAGATCCTTTAAAGATATATACTAAAGTACTTTTAATTCTTTTCTTTGAGGGAGGCAGAGGAGGGTAGTGTGTGTGTTCAACTGTGTTTGTCTCACTGACAGCATTTCCTGAACATCTAGAACATACGATTCGTTTGCCTTTTGGCCTCCTGTTGCAGAGTTCTGTCAATTTTTTCTTTGTTATGGGTAATCCTTTTTTCCCTCTCACTGACTTTGAGATTTTCTGTCTTCAAAATTCTGCAGTTTCCTCATGATCTGACGAGAGATTTGTTTATTTATTCTGCTCAAGACTCAGTATGTTTACTCAATTTCTGGAAAATTATCACCCATCGTATCTTTGTCTATTGGTTCTTTTTCCATTCTCTTATTCTTTCCTTTTGGAACTTGTTAGATTTTGCCAATCTCTTTTTTTATGTCTTTTCTTATATCTTCAATCTCTCTGTACTAGACTCTGTAATTTTTTTAGACCTTCCATTCATTAATCCTATTATTGCCTATTTAATCCCTAAAACATCTATTGTTTTAAAATTTCAATGCCTATATTTTTACTTCTATTTTGTTCCAGTTTTCGTGTTCCTTTTTTTCAATTTCTTCCTACCTCCTCATCCTAAGCATTCCAGTTTATGAGCCCTTTTAGTTATACCTTTTTACTCATGGGGGCTAATCCTTTTTGTGGTACTGCTCTCTTCGTGATGGATGCTTTCTCCTGGGCCCTGTAATTTTATTTTTGTAGCTATCTTTAGCAGGTGGTATTTCTTCAAGTGAAAGACCCGGGTGTCCCAGACTTTGGGAATACTCCTACAGAACAAACAGTGCCCTCAGGTGATCCAGAATCAATTTTTATATTAAAATTTAGGGCTGTGCATCCTGTATAAAAATACTAAATTTGGATTTTCACACAAAGTGCAGGCTTAAAGTTCTAATTTCTTGTGGGAATTTTTTTTTTAACCTAATGTAGTGCAATGCACAGATAACAGGTTCCTTGTTGCCTCAATGGACTAGAAAGCTAAGGTTTTCTTGGCCCCTTTAGTCAAGGAATAGTCTTTCCAGGGTCCCTGACATTCTGTGTAGAATTTCGTTACAGCGGGCCTCCCTGGTGGCGCAGCGGTTAAGCACTGTGCTGTGGAGCAGCGGTTAAGCACTGCGCTTTCTGTCAGCAGCGGTGATGCGAGTTCGACTCCCAGCCAGGGAGAATCCCACATGGCGCGGCAGACCTCTCCTGCCTCACCCACTGCTCCCCTCAGCAGCGTATTTCCGTCAGTCTGCCTGTTCTGTTCCCCACTCTGTCTCTGGTGAACCCTCTCGCTGCCCCACACCTTTGGTCTGTACCCCAGCTTGTATAAATAAATAAATAAATCTTAAAAAAAAAAAAAAGAATTTCATTCCAGCCCCCAGTCTAACTGAACTCAGGGAGATGGCTCGTGTAGGCGCTAAGCCCTCTTTCCCGAGCTCCTGGACACCTACCCCCTCGGCACTGCTGTCAGCTCACGTGTTAGGCTCTGGATTTTAGTGCAGAAAACATGAGGGTTTTCTTTTCTGTTTTGAAAAACATGTTTAGTGAGGTGATGTTGATTTACAGCACTGTGTATGTCGTAGAGGTAGAGGTCTCCACCTGCGCAAATGTACATGATCTCCCCACACCCACCACGAAAGCATTCATGATCCTTCAGCAGCGTCCCCGGAGCCCCTTCTCCCTTGCCTCCCAACCCTTGACCTCCCCTGTGGCAGCCTCAGTTCTTCAGTTCGATTTCAAGGGTTTGGTTTGGTTTTTTGTCTGTTCCTTTGTTTTTTATATTCCACACCTGCGTGAACTCATCTAGTATTTGTCATTCTCCTTCTGACTTACTTCATTTAGCACCATCCCTTCTTCCACCCATGTTGTTGCAAATAGCTATCTCACCCAAAGCGATACACAGAATCAGGGCAATCCTTAGTACCATGCCAGTGGCTTTCTTCAAGGCTACAGAACAAACTCTCTTTTAACCTCACCTATTTAAAAAACAAAAAATCTGGTGCGGGGGTGTGGCGCAGGTATGTTTCTCCTCCGTGGCTGCGCGTTTGGTGAGAGAGAGTGTGCTCACTTACTTCACCCGGCTCACACTGCTGTGTCACAAGTTCCAGGGATTTTCTGTCTTTTACATTTGAATTGATTCAAGGTCCTTCTTATGTGGATCTTCTCCCAGAGAATTCAGTTATACTTTCTTCATGGATCCCAAGAGGACAGAGTCATATTTGCTGAGAATTGTATGTGACCTTGGAAATGCCCATGGAGTTCAGTTCTGAATGTGAACTTTGTTTTTCCTCAGCCACAATAGAAAACAAAGTTGCTTAGAGCAACCTGTAACAAGGCCAAGATTCAGGGCTCAGAACCTTTTGAGCTGCAAAGCCCTCTTCATTTTGTAGTCACAGGCTGTCCACCAGCTCCAGCGAACCTTCCTGCAGTGTCCAGGGCGACAGGGTGGATGAACATTTGTGTAGCGCACTTCCTCTAAGTTACCAAGAAATTCACTTGCGGCTTATTCAATGTGCAAAGTACAACTTTTCTTGTTTGCATCTACGTGAAGTCTCGAGCAGCTCCTGGCTCTTTCAAATGCCTCGTCTTTCGCAACAGACTAAGATCTCAAGGTAACACAAAGGAGGAATGAGTGCTATAGCATCTTATCTTCAGCAGTCCACCCTTATATATTAATATAAAATTAACCTTCAAGATACTTCATTTAATAGATACATATCTATATATAAATACAAATATGGAGGGAAAAAATACACATTTGTTAGGGAGCTGGAGAGGGAGAGCCTTCCCGAGACACTGTTTACTAGGTCGCTAAGCGCTAATGCACTTGGCTGGACTGTGCCAACAGCGTGATGGCGTGTGTGTACCAAAGCTAGGAGTGGGGGATGATGGCACATTAGAATGCCGAGACTATTTTTAATCCTAGAAAATGATACCCATTCAAATGTCAGGTGTCTAAGAAAAAATGAGATGTATCAAATGGGAAGACACTTTAAATAATTGTGACCACATTGTTGTTGCTGCTCGTCTCCTAGTTACTAGAGGACACGACAGAATTACAGACGCAGAGAAGATGTGGTAAATGACCCTGGTTATTAAACAGCTGAGAGGATAGTTTGGCTCTGGGAGTGAGGAAATTATCTGTTCAGAAAATAAGTCAGAGCTTTTGGAGCTTTTTTACTGCATTGAATTCACTCCACATAATTCTTTGTAAAATTCAGTCCCAATGTTAAAGGATTAAGTGTCAATTGGGGATGTGTTCAAGTTTCCTTAGGAGACCGATGAATATTACCTTTCTAGAAATGTAAAATGACATGTGGTTTTATTCACTCAGGTTCAAAAGGGATGAAGAGAACACAAAGGAAACAAATGAGTAATATATTAAAGACTAATGTATCGCTTAACTGCACTGATCTCTGTTACTAGCTGTGTGATCTGGAGCTACTTTGCTCAGCTTCAGCGCCAGTTAATGACAATTAATACCTATCTCACAAAGGTTTTAGAGGTGTAAATGAAGCTTTTAAAGTACTATGTCCTGGCACATAATAATTGCATCAGTTTTGGAGCTATTTCTATTACTGGTAGAAAAGTAACTACTATGTGAATAATAAATTTGGATTTTAACCTTCATATGAGCTTTGCACGTACAGTCACATCATGCACGTGCACCAAATACTTAATCAAAAATGTAAAAATTTTATTTTCTGAAGTCTAGAATATAAAACCAAAGAGTGCAGCTGGTATTCAGAACTAGTAAGCTGTTATGCTTTCTTGAAAGAGGAACTCAGAAGGCAGTAGGAGGAAAGAACTTAGAATTAGAAAACCTTCATTCTTAATTTTGAATCATGAAGAATAAGTCTAAGAGACCTAATATATTAAAATTCCATAATGTCTTTAAAAATAAGCCCTGAAATAGCAGGCCCTGGAATGAGAGATGTGCGAAACTTGGCAGAAGCCTTTCTTTGAAGGGTCTCATTTGTATTGTCTTTCAAAGGTGGAGAACTGATTTCTAATTCTGCATCTGAGGGAAAATTGGCCACATTTTGAGTATTATGAGCAGACTCCTAATGCCCAAAGGGAATTATGTTCTGTCTTTTATTGCCTGTGGGAGAGGTGTTGCTAAGAAACAGAATTCCTGATACATTCTGAGGAAAGGAGCTTGTCATTTCCGTGATGCTCTGAGAATGAAATGCAGCAAAGGCAATGTGTTTGCAAAATCCAAGGCTGTTACTATCCGAAGGAGACTGCGTCTCTGCATGATTAGACATAACTCATCCGATTATGTGAGGCTCAGAAAACAAACCTTAAAAGCCAATACATTGACCCCCTAAAAGCTTATGTGCTGTGCCAAACCATTCTTTCGTGAGTGTTTGGAAAAGAGCTGGAGAGTTGGAGCGGGGGCAGGACGTAACACGCCCTCACGCAAGCTGGGGGCTGGCGCGGTCGCGGCTGCACCCCCCGACGCCCCCAGTGATCTGTGAGGTCGGTGGCACTGCTGCCACTTCACACATGGCAAAATACGTTCACCTGAAACGTGACCCAAGTCCCAAGGCTACGAAGTGCCCTCGCTCATGGCTTCCAGGCTGTTTTCTGACTCCCGTGCAGAGATATTGTGCCTACACTGGCCATCTAGCCACTTCTACTTAGAGACTCAAATGGGGTCAGAATTAGACCACACCTGCCAAGGAGGTTGGGCAAATTCTATGATGGCAAGATGCAGGCGTAGATTTTTAAGAAGGTCTTGATTTCTGGTGAAGAGCAGGCACTTCCTCATCATTTTTCCTCCTCTGTGGGCCTCACCCTCAGATAAATGTGCATTCTTGCCAAAGATCTTTAAGGCCCAGGGAGGTGGGGATTGTGGCTCTGACCTGGCTAGGAACACACTCTCTGTCTCTCAGACCACCAATTCCCAGACACGTATCCTGACCTTTTCAGAACTTAGGTTTTCTCTGGTTTGATAACTGGGTTCATACATTACACAGTGAGTGGCCACCATTTAAAAGTAGAACTCACCCATTTGGTGTGGCTTGGGAGCATTGTGTGATGGGCTGTGTTACAGGGTCCAGGTGGCAGCAGTAATGTTCCTGTCCTCATGGAGTTTACCTTCCCATGGAAGAGAGTAATATAAAATAATTTCTTATATTAATACTGGCTTTACAGGAAAAAAAAAAAGCAATGGAGAGTGGGCTAGACTGGGACAGTGGAGGCAGTTTACAAAGCATGGTCATGCAGTCCTGCCCAAGGACCTGCCATTTGCACTGAGACCTGGGGAGGAGGAAGGAACAGACTGTACGACCTGGAGACAGAATAGCAACTGGCACGCCCTACAGAGGGCCCTCGCTCTGTTATTCAAGGAATGGTGAGGACTTGGCACTTGACCTAGAGGGGTTGACCAGTGTATCATGTCACCAGCTCTGGTGGCACAGGGAGGAACTTGGGTTCTATCTGGGTGCAAGGAGAAGCTGTTGGAAAGTTCTCACCTCGAATTGGCCTGCTCTGTCTTTGAAAGATCACTCTGGCTCTTGCCTGGAGGGGCAGTGACTGAAAGTAGCCACTGGAAAACCTTTTGGAGGAAATCAGATGAAAGGTGATGGAGGCTGGGACTAGACTGTGAGTAATGGGAAGAGCGAGAAGGGGATGAAGGTGGGCTGCTACTTGGAGGTGGTTCCTCCCACCTGATGGAAGGTTGATGGACTGAATGAGTGTGAGGGGAAGAAGAGTCAGGGACTCTAAACAAATGTTTGGCAACTTGTCACTTTCTTAACAGTTATGAAACACCCTCCTCCCCACCCGTTGATGACTAGCCAGTCATTTCCATCACTCCTTGAAGCATAGCAGCAATGACAGGAGGTACATATTTGTGCTAGTGAGTGATGATGGGCTTTTGAAAAACAGAAGCTATAAAAAATTTTTAATTATTACTTTAATTTTGTCTTAAAAATGGGAGTGAAAATATTTTGTTCATTGTCAAATCCTAAAATACAAAAAAATATCCATTCATTCACATGCACACAACAACAACACCACAATTAATATTTAGCTTTCATGGACTATTGAAAATAGTTGTCAGAACCTTTACAGAAAAGAATATCGAAAATAATAAATGAACAAATTCTGTAATGACTTTGATAACACTGGTCAACAAATTTTTACAAAAGTCATGTTACTGAAATAAAATTAGTCATTTTCTATCAATATGTATGAGCTCAACACAAATAGGAGAGTCAACTTCTAATTTTGGCTCTGGTTTTTTTTTTATAATCTGCAATAAATTGAAGTTTACTCACGAAATGCATGCCAATAGTAATAGGCCTACGGTTAATACCTGTAAAAAATCAAGTCATAGGCTACTTCTTAGATTGCTTCGCTTGTCTCTTGTACAGCTGTTCAGGAATAGAATAGATGGAAGACGGTTTCCATTGTGCAAAAGCACAGCCTCAAGACTCAGTTTCTAAGATTCTAGAAATAGTCTCCATTCTTGTGGGTCATGCGTGATTTCTAAAGCATTCATGAGGCCCTCAATATCGGAACAGAATCCCAGAGTACTTTCCTTTCTGAAGAAAGGCTCCAACTGCTGGTGGTGCTTTCGATAGAAGTAATTGTGACATCTTCTTCTAGAAGATTCCATTGTTGGAGTCTTGATCCTAGCAATTCTGCCTTGTTCTTGGATAAGTCCAAATCACGAACCAGGTCATTTAGTTTTTCCTGTGTTAGTCTGTGTGGGGTTGATGATGCACCACAGTGAAAATCTGGATCACTGCATGCTGATGGAACAGGAGAAGAACAGGTCGGCTCACCCTTGTCCTCATCAGATGAATCAAGAGAATATTCTGCTGGAGGTTGTGGAATAGGAAGTACCTCACCATGTGGAACTGGTCTCAATGCAGAAGGAATGTTTGGGTAGACTATTCTCAACTTCTTTTGCTTTGTTATTCCGCTGGAAAGAGGAGGAACCAAACAGAAGTCACAGTCTTTGATGTGGCTGCTTGGCTCTCTCCACACCATGGGGACTGCAAACGACATTGATGGTCTTTTGCCATTTAACCACCGTGAAAGCTGTGTTATACATGGAGCACAGCACAGATGCAGGGCCCAAGGCTTATCTTGGTCACCAACTTTGCATCCGAAGTAAAGATGATAAGCCTTCCTCACTTAAGAAGTGATACTTTTCTTCTGGTTGGCAAATGTCACTTCCCCACAAATAGAGCAGAAATCGTCCACGCTATTAATGCACTTTCGAGGCATTACTGTTCTGGATTGTGCCTAAATGGATAAAATAATAGCAGTTCTATGGCACAGTAGTTTAAACTGTCTTGCACAAAGTCTGAAATCTTTTCAGTGCTCAACCTTTCCGACAGGGCTTTCTTATAGGGCTCTGCTGACATCAGCTTACTTCAGCAGCTGCCTGGCAGTAGTATTGCATTGCATCAGAAAATGATGCAATCCACTCTGAATGATGTGTGCATGATGGTATTATGCAATGTAATGCAATAGTACATCATTCTAGGCTGTTTTGGGATGTTGTTGCAGTCCTACTGGATAAATTTACATGGTGAAACATATAAAATTAATTATATGAAATATCTTCAAAACGAGAGCTAATGAAAAATTTTCAGGGTGATATTCATGTTCAGCACACCAAGATACTACAGATTAGGGCCTTTTTAAGTCAGTAACGATCTCACTGTTGAACAGTGTAATGGTAGTGCAAAAGTGGGGGAGAAAGTAACCATACCTACCTTATGGGTTTCCCAGGAATCCAGTGGTTTATGTACACCTCTGTCAGAGAATTGAAAGAGAGAAGTCCAAAATAAATATGTGGCATTGGGACTATGAGAAGTGGCTGAAAACAATTTGTGAACTAACAGGAAAGGGAGATGATCATTTCGAGGGAACCTAAGATATTTCCTCTGGTGCAAGTTCACCATGTGAAGTCCCTGATTGCTAATCTAATGCATAGAGAAAGAGACTTTTCTTAATCTATTAAGTGTATTTGATGGTGGTCAGCGAATTCATCCTTCGAAGTTCAAAACAATGAGAAAAACTCTTTTCATCAATAAGTCTCTTGGTGTTGCAGAATGAACTTCATCCAACCCTCCCCCATCCTCTCCAGCCCACCCCCCCCAAGGCCCAGCATCATCCATTCTTGTCTTCTTGTCTTGTCTTCTTGTCTGCCTGGTAACAGCTTCATGGTCATGTCTGGTAGACTAACTCTACTCCCAATAGTTACAATCTAGTGAACTGTTCTGCTAATGTGTACAGAGCAGTCAGATGCACTAGCTCAGTGCATTTAATACAAACAAAAAAGTGACAGGAACCCATTAAATTCAATAATAGCATCTTTAAAAGACGCCCTTTGATCTGACTTCTAGAATCCCAGAGTAGCCTATGTCTTATCACTGTTGAGACCCTATTCTTCAACTCTTGCTTAGTGAAAATCAACCTCCATGCCTTCTCAATACATCCTTTTTTGCTAATTTAGTTGGTGTTTCTTTCTATTCTTGCAACAGAAGAATCCCAACGGAAACATTCATATCATATCTCGTTAGTAACAAATTCTGGTTTTGATAAAAAAAAAAATTGTGTTTGTTTAGCAAAGGACTGCTAGGAGAGACTCTTGTGTCCATTAAGTACATAGTTTTAGGTAAGATTTCAAAAGGCAGTGGTGTCAGGAATCTGTGTATTTAGAAATAGCTTTAGATGTCACATCAGTTTCCATGACTTTCTCAGGGAGACACTTGATACAGTTATTCATTCAACATAATGCTACTCATCATCCAATACATATTATTTATATAGGGTTTAAAAATAACTACTATGTATCTTATACATTTTTTGAAGGTCCGTATTTAGTTTCTGTCTTTAGAAGTGTTCATAAATAATTACATGGCACTCTTTCACCTGTGATTTGCTGTCAAGAGAAATGACAGAAATCCAGGCCAGACACAAGGCTCAGACAGAATGGTCAGACTTGTGTAGTCAGAGTTCTGGGCTCCAACAGGGCCTGGCCCAGCCGTCAGCACATGGGAATGATGAGGGTACATTTGTGAAGACAGGAGAAAGAGATGATGTTTGCTTCTTCTCTCTATAGTTTATTTATTTTGCATCTTCAACATTCAGTAGAAAAATTATGCTGCTTCCTTGGTTGAAATGAAGAACCTACAGTTTAAGCAAGAGATTTATATAGAGACACAGCAGTATAATAAAGTCACTGATGAGAAAGGCAACTTAATTCATAAGTGACATGAAAGACAGGAGAAGTAGGAAGATCGTTAACTTATGCAATCAAGTTCATGAAGACGAGATGTCGGGGTGGAGGCGAGGCAATGTGTACTTTGATTTGCCACAGGGAAGCTTCCAGTAATGTGTGAACTTGTTCCATGTAAACCAGTAAGTGCCAGATGCCATCACTGAGACTTCCTGTCTTCCATCACTGACTCGTGATTGGAGGAGGGTCTTCTAGAGTCAAGCTAGTCAACTTTCTTGCTTTACAGCTCAAAGCAATATTTTCTATATATTGTTAGAGGGATCCCTACTCCTAGGTCTTGTGTTTCCAAGAAGGATCTTCCACTACCAGGTCTTCTCTCCTCTCCACCCTTTACTCCTAGGGGCAAGTAGTATCTGAGAATGGAGCTTGGTGCCTTAGCCTTGTGAGGTTTCTCCCTGGCTGGGCTGTCCTTAAGATGGGTGCATTCTCCTTTAACTCTGAGCATGCTGGGGGCCAGACCAGAACCCACCTTCTACTTGCACTTCTGGAGATGTGTGTCTCTGATCTTGCCATTGACATTCAGCCAGGATGATGAGACTAGATAAGTTGTAGGTTGTCTGGAAGCCTAGTCTCTTCTGCAGGTGGATCCTAAGGTCCACACCCAGGAAGCAAGTGGTAGGGATGCCTTCCAGAGGTCAACCTGGTTCAAATGAAGCCTCAGTCCTGTGAAGAAATCAAAGCAGTGTTAGGGGATGGAAGCTGGGTGAGGAAATTTATGAATTGGCAGGGTTGTTAGGGAAGACCCTTCTGAGGTGCCACTGAAGCTGTGGAGACAGCCATTGTGAAGATTTGGGGACAGGGGACACCGCAAATATAAAGGATTTTAGTGGGAGTTAGCTTGGGTGTTCCAGGAGCAACAGAAAGGCCAGAGTGAAGAGTGGAAGAACGTAAGTCAGAGAGAGAGACAGAGGCCTGTGTGGTGCCTTTGAGGTCTTGGTAAGGAGTCAGGATTTTATTCTGAGCAGGATGGGAAACCTTGGAAGACATCAGGTACAGAAATGATGTGATCAGCTCTGTGTCTTAAAAAATGCTGCTCACAACTCTCAGAAGAGACAGAGGGTAGCAAGAATAGAAGCAGAGTGTGGTATAGTGAAGAAGATGAGAAATGAACAGATTTGTGATAGATTTTAGATATAAGTGAAGGGTCTTGCTGAAGGATTAAATGTTAGATAAAGGAAAAGAAGGAATTAGGGATGCCTTCTTGATATAGAGACTGAGAAACTGGGTGAATGGCCATGCCATTAATTAAGATGGATGAGTGGAAGGAGAAGGAGGTAGTGGAGGGCAGAGTTTTGTTTTGACTATGTTCAGTTTAAAATGTTATTGGATGTGTAAGAAGAAACATGGAGTCCAGTCTTCTCCAGAGAGAGGTAGGACTAGATACAAATTTGGAAGCTGTGAGTATATAGACAATGATATTTAAAGCCATGGGGTTGGCTGATCTCATTTTCAGAGAAATGTTGATAGAGAAGACTATTGAAGACTTTGATTTGGAATGCTTCCAGCATTTAAAGATTGGACGTATAGACTAAGAAAGCAGTTGTATCAGTCAGGGTTCTCCAGAGGACAGAACCAATAGGATGTGTGTATATGTATTTGGAAGGAGGATTATTTGAAGGAATTGGCTCACTCGATTAAGTCCTGGCTAGTCCAAATCCACAGTATGAGTTGGAAGGCTTGACACCCAGGAGAGTTGACAGTACAGTCTTCCAGAGAATTCTTTTTTTCTTGCAGAGGGTTACTCTCTTTGTGCTGTCCATACCTTTAACTGATTAGATGAGGCCCACCCACTTTGGGAAGTGCAATCTGCTTTACTGGTTAAAAAGTTACTCTAATCTAATGTTAAAATCTACTGATTTAAATGTTGATTTCATCCCAAAATACCCTCACAGAAACTCCCAGAACAATGTTTGGCCAAATATCTGGTCACCCTGTGTTCCAGTTAAGTTGAACCATGACATTAACCATCATAGCAGTACAGTGAGGTAGAAAGATAAATTTCCTGGCATGCTCTGAACACTTTCTCATGAATATATCTGTATGCTGAATACAAGTGGCAAAGAAAAAGGGGACTTCCAGGCTACTTGCAACTAAAAACATCAGATCCTGGAAAGGACCTCAGCAACTGGTTAATTCATCTTCCACTCCTTCCAGATGTGTCAGTCTTGGCTTAAACATTTCCAGTGTTTGAGAGCTCACCGCTTTGTAAAGTGAAGTGTTCTGTCAATGTGATCGTCATTTAGTTTAGAAAATTGTCCTGACATTGCACAAAAATTTTCCTCATGGAGCCAATGTATCACTCAGCTTCCCCATTGTGTGGGAAGAATCTATCTTCGCTGCCACACTCCTGCACAGGGCTTTGCCACTTCTGGAGCCTTACAGACTTTGGGGAGCACTTTATCAGTCCCAGAACATAAGGCTTTTTATCCCCAGAGCCCAAACATGCCACCCAGGTAGTTGGGTCAGGGTAAATTCAGATATTGTTTATCTGAAACCCCTTATCTCTAACATTCAAGCCTTGCTGTTGAGTCTGCCAGGATACTTCAGAATGGATGGTGAACTTGCCCTCTGAGCCCTCTCTACCTGCACACTGGCTCCTGTCAGAGATGAAAGCTGTCAGCCTGTCTGTATACATCTGAACCCAACTGCAGACAGGCTGCCTTTTTTATTCTCAACCTACATTTGGGTCAGCAGCTGGAAATAGATACGAAGAGGGAGGGGTGTGGTCCATCCTCAAGTCCCCATGTAAATTTTAGCTCCATTTTGGCCACAGAGCCTGCAGTTGTGAGGACCTGTTGTGTCCCCAGTGACACATTCCCTCTCATTAGTCATTAAACTCAGCTTTGTCCCAGCACTAACCCCATTATTATGAAAATGTGGTTCAGTTGTGTCCTCAATGTCTCCAAACAGGACTGTTTCCTTGTAAATGAATCCCAGGAATGAAAGCACATCCCGCAGGCTGCCCACAGACCAGCATTCCCAATGTCTCAGAAAACTGGGTGGATTCCACACTGCTAAGAATCTTGGATTGGAAATTGACCACCTAGGAGAGAATTTCCCCATTAATCTGAAGAGGATGAGTGCAGGGTTTGATCCAACCTCGCTGAAGTATTGCTTTCTGTTTCAATAGTGAAAACAGTAGAAAAAGTAATTCTGGAGAAGACTGATTTGGCTAGGCACCCTCCCAGCCTTCTAGCCTGCTCTTTGCAAATACCAGGACGTAATACTCTAGACTGAAAGTTTGTGCTCTCCACCTCTCCATATGGTGAAATATAATCTCCAATGTGATGTAATTTCCAGGTGGGGCCTTTGGAAGGTGCTTGGGTCATGGGGGTGGATCCCCCTTGAATGGGATTGGTACCCTTATAGAAGAGATCTGGAGAGTTAGCTGCCTTGTACTTTGTGCCATGTGACTACAGGGTGAGGAGATGCTATGAGTCTATGAAACCTAACCTGCTAGCACCTTGATCTTGAACTTCCAACCTCCAAGAACTGGGAGAAGTAAATTTCTGTTGTTTATAAACCTCTCTGCCTATGGTATTTCGTGATAGGAACCCAAACAGAGACACATAACATCTCTTGTCTACATTTGTTTCATTAGAAAAATACAATAATCCTGGCTTTTTTTTTTTTTTTGGACGTGTGTTTAATATTGAAGAGGACTTGTTACAGATATGCACAAATGTGATTTTTTGGTCACTGGGATCTATTAAATTGAGTGCACCAGGGAGCTGAGATCCTGGGCAAACATTTCTGCTGCCTGGGTACCTTTGTTTTCAGTCTCTCAACTGTTCCCACTCAGTCCCTCAGAGAATAACAAACCTTAGGCATTCAAGAATTCCATGTGCACAGACAACACTCAGTTTTCCCCTCAAAACACGAGCAGCTGCTCTTAACATCAGCATTCCTGAGAAAAATTATTCCTTTTGTAGCATTTATAGTGACATCATTTATTACTAAATTTTGTTCATTCAATTGTGAACTTTTCGGGACAAGATTAATATCTCAAACATCTTTTTAGGTTCATACGCCTTAGAGATTATCCTGCACTTAATGAATCATAAATACCGAATAAAGGGGTAAAGATAATAAATGCTCTAGAAATACCTCTATATTGATATATTGTTTGGAAGAAAATTGCTCTTTGTTGAAAAAGGATGATATACAGAGTATGTACATGTTTTTGATAATTAAAAAAGTGAATGTTATTAGAATCCCGTTACCCAGACATAACAACTACTGAAGTGTTGGTGTGTTCCTCTTGGGTTCTGATTCATGGAACTATAACATCAAAGAACTTTCATTCCAAGTCAAATTTACCTTGTATAATTATGTTGTTTCCAGATCTTATCTCCCAGTGGGTAGCTATTAATAGATAAAAAGAAACTAAATGAGTCGTTTGGTTTATTGTGTTTAAAATGCACCCTCTATTCAGGGGCATGTTGCTCCATTGGCAGTGCCTCTCAGATTTAAGGAGTGTGAGCAAAACCAAAGCTCAGCTGAGAAGCAGCAGAAAATTCCACCTCCATCCTACTGAACATTCGGGTTTAACAGTATGTCTACAAGTGCAAACATGATTTGAATGACTGAGAGGTTTTTTTGTTTGTTAGGTGGTTTCTTTTCCATTAATAATCAGGCAAACTGGTTTTGAGATCTGAGATAAATGGGTTTACTATCCCAGTTCTTCACTTTTCTACTGGTGCGGTTTTCCCTCACCAGGCCAGAAATATTCCTGCGGTGTCAGGCCACTCGACCACCTTCCCAGTTTTCCTTTCCCAAAGTGTAATTAAGCCCCAGGTCCAGGGAGAAGCACGCACCCATGTCCTCTGGATTGGGCTGAAATAGTGTGCAGATAAAGGTAAAGTGGTCTGGGCCTCAAGATCCTGCTGGAAGATGCTAGAACCTGGTTTACTTAACACCAGTCCAACTTCTACCTTGACTTTGTGTTCAGACACTGGAGGGCTAGATTCATCTCTCCACCTCCGTCAGGGCTGCACGTGTGACCGGGCTTCAGCACACGTGAGTCTGGGCGCAAATGGCAGCGGACCGGAGAGAGAGAGGCAGCGCAGGGTCTCAGAGTCCGGAAGGGAAGTGGCTCTTTTGACAGGGGCGGTACACAACAAAGACATCTGTCCTTTGGGGGCAGTTTCTGCTGATGCAGTGCAGTGACCCAGCCCGTGATCTACCGGCTCAAGTGGAGGAGGTGACTCCCCCCACTTGTGGCTCCCTAGCCTTCCAGTTTCCAGAACCTCTAAGATCTCTTCAGAATCCCTTTGGCTCACTCTGGAAAGGACTGCTGAGTTTAAGAACCTGTCTGGAGAGAGATACATGAGCTAGCACTGTAGTAGTTCTTGGTTATTTGAATTTCTTGGCTAGGAACAAACTTTCCAAAAAATATTTTTATTTCCTTTAAGGTCAACAACTTTTGTTTTCCCAAGAGAGTAACAATACGAAATCAATTTGCTATCACAGAAATTTAGCCAAAGGATTTTTAGAAGACAAAAAAAGGAAGAGGGAAAGAGATATATTCAGGAAAGAAAGGCAGTTTTTAAGTTAAAAAGGTTTGGCTTGATGAAAAACCTCACAGTACGTTCTTAAGAGTTCCCTTTTATAGCCCCTCTTCTTAGAAAGTCTCTGGGGAACCGCCGACCTGCAAGGGGTCAGCACACCTCAACCCACTTCTCACCAGTTTGGATATAAAAAAAAATCACAAAGTTCTGTTGGAAACCAGCTCAGTCCTATACCAAGTGTCCAGGGCTGTTTTTGAGCTACAGTGGCCTAAAATGTGTATGATCTGGTCTGTTACAAAGATTTGCCAGCACTGAATGACCTCCAAGTTCCCTTCTAACAAGAAGGACCTACGCTCCCCAGTTTACTATCGTTGGGAATTCACTTTAGATCCGTGTGTCTATCCCCAAAGTCATTAGGGGTTCAGTCCTTCAGCAGACATGTTACTGAGTCCCTACTATGTGCCAGGCTGTCTTCAGGTGCTGGGGATGCTCATTTCCTCAGCTCATGGAGTTCATGCTCCAGTAAGAGGCAGCCAATAAAAAGTACCTGAAACAAATGAACAAGATTATTTCATCCAGGAGCAAATGTTTCCATGAGAACCAAATAGGTTCTTTGTTGAAGACTGACCCACAGGGAGGGTGTCTGTGTACTCATTTTGGATGGGTACTTGTGGTGATCTGCTCTCTGTTTCTCTTTATGCTGAATGGATTCCACCATAAAGGTACTCATTGGAAAGCATGTTTAGCCCCTATGCTGGGCAGCTTATGTGAGTGAATGGGGCCAGAAAAAGGTGCAGAAACATGTAACTCAGAGAGTGCATACAAAGGTCACCTCCTGAAAGTTCTCACTCTGAAAAAAGTAGATCAAATAACACTGGTCAAGACTGAGATTGTTACTGACTTAAAAAGTCCCTACTCTATAGTATCTTGGTGTGATGAACATGAATATCACCCTGAAAAGTTTTCATTAGCTCTCGTTTTGAAGATATTACATATAATTCATTTTATATGTTTCACCATGTAAATATATCCAGTAGGACTGCAACAATATCCTAAATTAGCCTAGAATGATGTAATATTGCATCGCATTGCATAAGACCATCATGCACACATCATCCAGAGTGGATTGCATCATTTTCTGATGCAATGCAATGCTATTGCCAGGCAGCTGCTGAAGTAAGCTGACGTCAATAGTGCATTATAGAAAGCCCTGTGGGAAAGGTTGAGCATTGAAAAGGTTTCAGACTTTGTGCGAGACTGTTTAAGCTACTGTTCCATAAAACTGCCATTATTTTATCCATTTAGGCTCAACACAGAACAATAATGCCTCGAAAGTGCATTAATGGCGTGGACAATTTCTGCTCTATTTGTGGGGAAGTGACATTTGCCAACCAGAAGAAAAGTATCACTTCTCAAGTGAAGAAGGCTTATTATCTTTACTTCAGATGCAAGGTTGGTGACCAAGATAAGCCTTGGGCCCTGCATCTATGCTGTGCTCCATGTATAACACAGCTCTCACAGTGGTTAAATGGCAAAAGACCATCAATGCCGTTTGCAGTCCCCATGGTGTGGAGAGAGCCAAGCAGCCACATCAAAGACTGTGACTTCTGCTTGGTTCCTCCTCTTTGCGGCAGACTAATGAAGCAAAAGAAGTTGAGAAGAGCCTACCCAAACATTCCGTCTGCACTGAGACCAGTTCCACATGGTGAGGGACTTCCTATTCCAGAACCTCCAGCAGAATATTCTCTTGATTCATCTGATGAGGACAAGGGTGAGCCGACCTGTTCTCCTGTACCATCAGCATGCAGTGGTCCATATTTTCACTGTGGTGCATCATCAACCCCACACAGACGAACACAGGACAAACTAAATGACCTGGTTCGTGATTTGGACTTATCCAAGAATAAGGCAGAATGGCTAGGATCAAGATTCCAACAATGGAATCTTCTAGATGAAGATGTCACAATTATGTCGAAAGCGCCACCAGCAGCTGGAGCCTTTCTTCAGAAAGGAAAGTACTCTGGGATTTTGTTCCAATACTGAGGGCCTCATGAATGCCTTAGAAATCACTCATGACCCACAAGAATGGAGACTATTTCTAGAGTCTTCAAAACTGAGTCTTGAGGCTGTGCTTTGCACAATGGAAACCGTCTTCCATCTGTTCTATTCCTGAACAGCTGTACAAGAGACAAGCGAAGCAATCTAAGAAGTAGTCTATGACTTGATTTTTTACAGGTATTAACCGTAGGCCTATTACTAGTGGCATGCATTTTGTGAGTAAACATCAATTTATTGCAGATTACCAAAAAAACTAGAGCCAAAATTAGAATTTGACTGCCCTATTGGTGTTGAGCACATACAAACTGATAGGAAATGACTAATTTTATTTCAGTAACATGACTTTTGTAAAAATGTGTTGACAAGTGCAATAGAGAGCTCTGAAAGTAAACCCTTGTTCTAAGTTTTAGAATTTTTTTCTGTACCGGAACCCCAAAACAGATTCAAAATCAAAATGTCTTTCCCTGCATAGAACATTGTGATAGTTTTTGATTTGGGAAAGACATACTTTTTGTGTACTTTCATTTGCTTTCTACCTTTTTGTAAAGCTTCTGTGGTAAAGGTGGCGAATACTCTAACTAGGTCGGGAAACTCTTAAACAGGAAATGACAGGTGCTACTGGGCTGGCAAACAGGATTATCATGGGACTCTCGTGCTCAGGATGAGAGTGTCATATGACAAGCGATTTTGTTTATTTTTATTTTCTTTCTCATTACTTAAATGGTAATACAGGCTTTTCTCCACTCTGTGGAGAAATCAATGACACAAAGTAAACCAGCTGATCTACCCCAGTCTAAATTGCTCTTTGGCAAAGTTCTTAAAACAAAAACAAGAGCAAAATGCTCTCAGTCTGCTTTTCTCAACTTTGACACTAATATAGTATCTTCTCTTTTCAGGAAGGAGACACATTTTCTTGATTATAGTTTCATTTGATCAAATACCTCAGATCATTGCCAGTGCTAAAATGTGGACAGTCTTGGCTAGAACCCTGCCAGCATGTGGGACTGATGTTAGACCTAGAAGCGTCTGATCTTTTGCTTGTTTGGAAACACGAAGTCCCATATTGTAAAAATGGCAGCATTCTCTCAGTCCCCAGTGGAGCACAGCGAATTCCCGATCCGTGGGAGCATGTTTGTATTGCAGTGATCCTAATTTACCCATAAATAAATTATTCTCCTCTGAAGCCCATAATAAATATAGTTTTAATTGCATGCCAACTGTTAGACCCTAAAATTAGACAGCTTTAGGCCTCCTTTGCCAATGGGAGGAGGTGTTCTAGAAGATACGAGTTGAGATGGGCTCCAAAGGCACTTTGGGAGAGGAAAGAGGCAGAGATATTTTGGATGAGCGTCTGACCGGATTTCAGTTGTAGAAGTTTCTAGGTCGCACAGAAGCCATGTTCACATTTTTCTCGACTATTTGAAGGCGGGCGCCCCAGCCAGGCCTTTTATCATCACTCTTCACTCAAATCCCCAGGGTCCATTTTCATAGCAGATGTCAGAGAGGGTGAGTCAGAGACTGCCCTCCTGCTGGTCCAGTGCCCAGTCTCCCTTAATTAGCAGAAACAGTCCCCACTCCGCAAAGACGTTAGTGCCCTGGTGACGAAGAGCCTTCAAATAGTCGCTCTCTAAAGGAAAATGTAGGACAAACGTACAAATTAACGTGAGCACCAGGGAATACAGGCCTCGTGTGAAATTAGGTCGGCCCCCAAATGAGCAAGGTTCGGAGCAAGGGGGAGACCTAAGCTGCCCCCCTCATCAGCCCCTCCACCCCTCTTCCAACAGACCAGCTTGCACTCAGCTGAGTGGCTTCGGGTATATTCTTCACCTCCTGATGTCTGCCTCCTCACTGGAAAATGGGGAGAACAGCACCTATCCCACTGAGTGACTGTCAGGATGGAGGCTAGGCTTATAAAGAGGCCCCATAACTGTGAGTAAACACAGTTGCTTCTTCCCTTACCCTTCTCTCCCAGAGAGATTCCCTTTAGTAAGTTATTGCCTGGGTCTGCATTATCTTTGTTTTCCATATTTTCCTTCTGTGAAATGCTGAAGGGCGAATGAAATGATGAAATAAGCATCTCTTTTGAGAGAAGAGTGCCAGCACAGAATTCACGGAACATAGTTTTTGTTGAACATGACAGTCGATTGAAATCACAGTCAAAGCAAGCTGACGTCCTGGGGGGACCGAAGGAGGGGGTTGAGATGATGCAACCAGGGCATTCCTATCTGTTACCACTGTGGTGTTTTAGAAGCATTCTTGCCCTGCTTGACTTCTTCCTGGGTAAAGCACCAAGTGTAGTCTGATTTCTTAATTCACATTTTTAACAGATTAGAGTGAATGTTTTAGAACCAGTTATTCCAGTGATGGTGAAGGAGTCCTGTGTTCTTTCAAACTGATGATACCACCTTTCTTGCCTTTTTACTTATTAAAAATGCATTAACTTAGATATACTCAAACGATCAAGCTGTAGCTCTTTATTTTGCAGTTACACAGTACTCAGCCCATAGAACAATTATTTGAATTCTTCATTTCTTTCCCCATAGGGAGGAATGTAGGTCTCGATTTCTCGGTCATAATGGCCTTTGTTCACCGTGGCTAAGCCTTCAAGTGTCCTTTCTCTTGACCTACTCCTGCACGTTTCTGAGTAGGTTTCAGAAATTCCCAAGAGATCAACTAAAGCATTTGGGTGCTTCTTTCTTCTTGTCCTTCTCCCAAAAACTTTGTCCCGGGAAGTGCCTGATGCCATTTTGTCTCTTGGCATCTCGGTCTCTCCTCTGCCCCTGTTTAGTTCTTCCTCCAAAGGTTAGAA
Source organism: Scalopus aquaticus (assembly GCA_004024925.1). Taxonomy (NCBI): domain Eukaryota; kingdom Metazoa; phylum Chordata; class Mammalia; order Eulipotyphla; family Talpidae; genus Scalopus; species Scalopus aquaticus. The sequence continues at coordinate 46,490 of PVIJ01009459.1, forward strand.
AATCATGTCGCCAATTTTTGTGCTTCCATTACATAAGGAAGCAAGAGAAATAAAGAAACACATTGTAAAAGCAAATTCCACATCTCAATGAATCACGTAACAGTCAAGTAATTTAGGATTTTCCAATGATTTCTTTAAAAATATACCATTTGCTTTGGGGGTGGGGGGGCTCTGAGACCTGTGTTCCCTGAAAAGATTTGGGGCTTCTTTGTCATCCCTCAGCACTGCAGCTGACTTTCCTATTGGTTTAACTCTGAAGTGCGTTTCTCTATTTCTCGTCTTACAAGCAGACAATACCTGTACACTCTGTCCTGCTCTCTGGGGTCAGTAGCGAGTGCCTCTCCACGCTTGGTTCTTCGCTTGCACAGCACTCACCTTCTGCACCGGGGGGACTGGTGAAAGTATCCCTGCATTGCCAGCCCCCAGCCCCCACCACCACTGTTATCCTGACGTGCTTTAGACATAGATGGGAATGGATGCTTCATTCCTCCTCATTTTTGGACAGTCAGGACCATATTCACGATGTTGGGAACTCGCTCCACAGAACAAGAATCCCTGGTTATTGTGGGAATCAGCGGACACGGGGCAGGTGTCTCAGGCGCCAGCATACCTTGTATATGTGCGTGCATAGCTCTCCTGGAATTATTATTTTGCATACTTAATACCTTGATCTCTCCCTTTTAATAAATAAGGGGATAGACATAGGAACGGGCAGTTTGGTGAGGATTCTGTGATGCTCTTGCCATTTTCTGTGGGCTCCCTCCCGCCATGGGTGCGGGGTGTGTGTCCAGGATGGCGTGGCCTGGGGGATACGCGCAGACGTCCGTTTCAGTCCCACCCCAGCAAGTCCTTCCTAAGATACGGCTTCTCTTCATTGCCATGTTCAAAAGACTCTGTGCTCAGCAGTGGATTCCTCACACACCTTCCCTAGAGTCTGCCTCATCTATGTCATTTCCGAGGGAGCGCAGTGGGGGGTGCTGGGTTGGTAGGGTACCTGGAAAGGAGTAGAAGGCAGATTGGTGTAATGCCAGCAAGAATCAAAACAAAGAAGCACCCTTTTGATCTGACAAAACCAACCCAAGCTCTGGAAAGCTGAGCGCAAAATTGGAGCTACCAGAGGGGAGGGAGGGGTGAGGAGGGAAGTGTGGAGGGTGGGGTGGACTCCAGGGGGGAGCACTGTGGGGGCTGTTGGGGGGCTGCGGTGTGGTCACATACAGCTGAAGAGGTGTGAAGTTATCTCCTTACATCTTGCTCAGTGTTGGAAACCAGCGTTACCTCTATTAAAAAAAATCAATACAAAGTAAAGAAACGCCCTTTGGCGCTCTGACTGCATGGATGGGGGCGCTGAGGCAGGTTAGTGTGGACCCAGCTGTGTGAATGTAGTGGCCATGCTTCTGGGCGGAGCCAGAGTGCACAGCGATGACAAGTGGAGTCTGAAGAGGCACCCCATTTCTCTGTCGCTTTAAGGCTATCCAACCCCACCTTGGCCCCAGCTTTCTTTTTGTGGGTTCCCCTGTACTTCTGCATGTGCTCTTGGGAGGAAGCCCAAGGGTCCAGGTGGGCCTCTTCCTGCCTGCACAGCCTCAGGGAAGACAGGAGACTTGTGCACGGGTGGGGGGGGGAGGGTGGATGGGCTGTTCCCGGGTGTGGAAGGCTCAGGGGGTGTGGCCCACCTCCTCGGTCAGGGCAGATGTCTCGCTGTGTGACACACCTTTGCTGTATGTCCCCTAGGGCTGGGGGGGGGCATCTCTTTGACTTCTCTGGCTTCCCTTCTGCCCACCCAGAGCCCACATTCTCCCTTCTTGATCTTCTGGTACCCTGAACAAGGGGCCCCAGGGTGCTTAAGCTGAAGCCCCAGGTGGCAGTGACAGAAGGGGCTTGGGGCACTCATCAGGTGCATGGGGCCTTGTTATATGAAGTTGGCATGGAAAGGTGGCTGGGTTGTGGGCACCAGCCTGGGCTCCATGCATCCTCCAGGCGAGGCAACCTGTAGTCTTGATGCACCTGCCTCACCCGACCAGCCTGGAGTGCAGCCTGTTATCCAAGCCTGACCGCCACCCTCATGGATTCTGTGAGCCCCCAATAACCTTCTGATGTTTGTTTCAGCCCCACGTAAGGTCAGAAAAGGAGGAACAAATGACACCGATCAGTATTAACACTTGCACAGACTCTCCAGCCAGGTTCATCTTTTCTGAGAAAATAATATCACGTAACCTCAAACATTTAAAATGTTTAATGTGAAAGGAAATTCATCTTCTGATGCTTTTTCAGTGACATCTACTTCAAAGCCTTTGGGCCCCATCATCCCTCCCAAAAGGCATTTATTACTGGGGTATTTATTTCAGAAGCGTTCATGCATGTGATGTGTATGCAGTCACACCACAGGCCAGCTCTTTGAAGGTGGGAACTGTGCGTGAGTGAGTTCTTGCAGCACAATGCAATGCACACTGCACCAGCTCAGCAAATACTTGTTGGAATCATCTGATTTATTTAGCATTTATAATAAGCACTACCGTGTTTTGTTGGCATTTTGCATATACTGATTTAGCACCAGTTCCTGTGGGCTGTGGAAAATGGATTCAATTTAAAATAAATAAAAAGAACACGTGTGTGTGTATATACAGCATATGATATCATTACCACTGTCTTAGAAAAAAAACGCACAATGAAAAGGTTGTTATCAATGATACATAAAGATTTGGGCAGAGACAAGGGGAATACAAAATGTAAAAGACACAAATAACAATAAAAAAATGGAAAAAAAAACAAAAAAAATAAAAAAAAAAGATTTGGGCAGAGAGAGAAGTGGAGGTATAAGAGTTGTTGGTACATAACGACGTAGTGTAGGAAAAAATTCCAGGCAGGAGGCCAAAGAGAATGTGGGTGTAAGAAAAAGACTAAAAAGACTCACAGGAAATAAATATAAATACTGTGATATTATATGCTGAGTTTGAGGCTTCAAAGCATTTTATTTGGAGTCTCTCATCCCTGGAGAGATACATTCCTCAGGTATTACTGGAGAATGGGATGTGTGGAGGCCACGTGACTATTGAGAGAAAGAGCAAGAACTGAAAGCTGGTTCTTGCTTTCTCCGAAGTTCTAATAGTGACTATTTGCAGATTGAGTAAGAGACAGGGTGGACTAACCACATTTTAGCATGAAAGGGTGACCCCGCTAACAATGGTTGACCTTCGCTGGCAATTCCCTTGGCAGACACTTTTATTACTTGTTTAATCCCACAACTTGATGAGCTGTTACTCCATTTTGCAGATTAGAAAACTGAGGCATAATATGATTTGATAAGTTGACTGAAATAACATAGCTTCCAAATTGTAGCCGTTGAGGCAGATTTTGAGTTCTTTGGTTGCATAACTGCTCTCCTAATCTCTTCCCCTCAGTCGAAATTGCATCAATGACGGTTACTGTAGCCGCTGAACTGGCTTCTTGCCAGGCCAGAACATGAATGCTGGGTTCATGAATGCTGTTTACTGAGTACTTACGCAGCTTGGCTTAATTTTATTCTCAAGCATCTTTGTATGGCTGTGGGAACAAAGGCATAGAGGGTAAAGAATTTGTGCAAGGTCACACAGTTAGGAAATGTCAGAGTCAACAATTCCATGTAAAACTTTGCGGAGCTAAGTATTCTTCTTGTGTGGCTCAAGTGCCCTCCTGACCTCTCCCCCAGGTACAGCTCTCTCCCCTCACAACTCTGGGCTCAGAGTTTTCACCATCATTACTGAGATCATTAATGTTGGTTGCCTTCTCGACAGCCATGCTCACCTTCTTCCTTGCTAGAAGAATCATGATTCTGTTCACCTCTTGAGAGGCCAGTGATGGTCTTGGGCATTTGCCTGTAGGTGTGTTCTTAAGAGATGTGAGGGAAAGTTTGCTGCTAGTACAGGTGGCTCCCAGAAAGCTTTGTCTTTCTCTTGAAAAGGAAAGACGTGATCTCCTCTTTCTTTGGAGATTGTTAGAAGAAGATGGGATGTCTGGAGTGATGGCAGCCATCTTATACCCATGAGGAGACAGTGCAAGTTAGAAAACAGCCAACATGCTGAGAAACTCAGAGTGAAGGCAGGAAAAAACGTATATGCCAGATGATATCTCTAAGCCAGTGAATTGCCCATCCTGGTAACTCTACCTTAGGTCTTCCTGTTGTGTGAAAAATATTTCCTTACTGGTTAAGTGTCTTCTGTTGGGGTGTTCTGTCACATACACTGTCATAGTTAGTCTCATCAATGTCATCATCATCAACACCTATGGAGGGTTTATTGTGTTGAGCTTATTATGTTTAATATTATTATTAAATTATTATTATTTAATCCTCAGTACAATTCCGTGAGCTAGGCAGTTTTAGCGTTTATACTTTATGGATGTCGAAACTGTAGCTTAGAGAGGCTAATCTGTCCAAGAACCCGCAACAGTTATTGGCAGAACACTGTATGCAGTAGCAGGTACGCTGCTTCCTTTGTCTTTATTACTACTTGCATCGTAACACAAGTTTTACTATCCTTGTTTTATGGATGAGGAACTGAAGTTTAAAGAGACCAAGTTCTGCCTCCCAGCTAGTTACTGCAAGACTCAAACTAAGGTCATTCTTTTTTTAGCTTGTACAATGTGAATTTTTTTTTATGGTGTACAATGTGATGATTTAATAGACATTTATGTGGTGAAGCAATTCCCTCAATCAAGTTAATGAATACATCCATCACCTCATAGAATTAATTTTTTTTTTTTTGGTGATGAGAACACTTAAGACTTATTAACTAAAAAAAAAAAAAAAAGACTTATTAACTATTGTCACCATGCTTGACATTGTACCCCTTCCATTTATTCACCTTATCATTGAAAGTTCTGCACTTGACTGCACTGAGGTCTCCCGGACTTCCAGCTTGGTGTTCTCCCTGTGTGCGCAGGCGTCTCACTCTGCTGTCCTCCCACACTCTGAAGGCTTCCTGTCCTCAGCCTCTACAGCCCCTTCTCTGCCTTCTCCCTGCCTCATGCCCCCGCCCCAGCTTCTTTCTCCTGGGTGGCAAGGTAACAAATCTGCTTACAACTGGGCTACTGCCCTGCCGACTCCTAGTGACAGGATGGCTTAACTCTGTCAACATGTTCGAATCTCCTGGCAGCCCTGAAATCTTGATGAAAGGCTGGAGACCGCTGGCCTGCGGTGGGCACAGGCTGGGCAAAGCCTTTGGGCCCGGGCTCACTTCAGCCCCGTCGCTTGGGCAGCCTAGAGGGCGTGCTGCCTGCACGTGGCTCCTGGGCCGAGCAAGCTCCAACTCTGCTCCTCAGGAGGATTAGAATGGAATTCAAGGCGGGGGGGGGGGGGAGTGTATTTAGACTGAGGGAGAAGGCAAACAGTGGCAAGGTTATAAAACACAAGGCCAGTCAGAAAAGGAAGAGTACAGAATGAGTCTCCACTCCTAGTAACGGAGAGTTCGCAGGGCCCCTCACGTTCCTTCCGCTCTGGCCAAGCGTCTCCTCTTCTTCTAAGGCTGATTTCCTTTGCAGGATGCGGTCCGTCCTCGACTGTTGTGGTTCCGCATGCTCCGGAGTCCTTCTTCATCTGCGTGTCCTGCTCTCCCGCCCCTCTCAATCCAAGCCCTGCGTGCTCTTTCAGACGCTGCAACTCCCGTGTTCGTCACGAAACACCTTCTCGCGCGCGCGTCTCTAAATTCCCCTGAATTCAGGTTGTGATGATTCAACTTCTAAGTATGGATCGCGTCTTACGTTTGTTCCCTTCCCCCAACCCCTTAGGCCTTTTGAGCTTACAGGCTGTCCACGTGACTGATTCTGGTCACTGCTGATCGTTGAGCAGACCTTGCCTGTGCCCTGTGTGTCTGCTGCCGCAGACGATCACACACACCTGGTGGGGGACATTTAATAACGTCGTTGTCTCACCGCCCTCCTTTCTTCCTCTGGCCACATCAACTCCATTTTCCTCTGCAGGTCCGGGAGAGAGCCAAATCCGCAAGTCGTCTCTCAAGCAGCTGATTTGTTCAGGCAGAGCACGCTTCCCGGGTCAGTTGCTTGTGAATGAAGTCTGGGGACTTAGGAGGAGCCATTACAGGGAGCGTTCTCTCAGTGCAGTTTGTGGAAAGCCTCGGTGCTCAGCGTAGCGTGAGAGTGTGCTGAGAATGAAGCTAACGCAGAGGCAATTTGATGGTTAGCCAGAGAGACTGACTGACTCCTGAATCATTTGAACTGAAATATGCACCCAGCCAGACCACCCTTAGGCATGTTCATTTCTCTGACATGGTAAATTCCCCTTTGCTTAGTCCTGCTGGTCTTGGGATTTTTCTCAATCGCAACTCAGAGTCCTGTCAGATCCATCCACCCACAGTTTTAGGTGCTTCCTAATAGTGTATTATTAATCCTGTGCTCTCAGCCCACTCCTACTAGAAAAAAGTACTTTCATCCAACAATCACAGCAACAACAACACAGAAGCCTTTGTTCTTCCTCGCCCTCTTCCCTTTCTCCCTCAGAGTGTCAGAAAATGAGCAGGGCTCCAAATTACCACCGTCTTGGAAGCCTTGGCTTTGGACTTGCCCTCCTAACAGCGATTCTGTGTTCAGAAGGAACTGAGGGTGGGTCTGCAGAACTTAGCAAAAAGAAATTCTGGACCCAGTGTGATGCTTGTGCCTAAAGGTCTTTGCTGGATTATTTTTCCTGGAATTTCCCTGAATTCTCGGACCCTTTGCACAGATGGAGGTTTGGGCCCCTGTCATGGACTCAGTAGTTGGTAGCAATACAGCAACGAAGGCATTTCAGAGAAAAAGCAGGCAACGAGGATTTCCAAGACTTTCATAGATTTTTTTTTACTTATATAGTTTTTATGGAAGTTAACATTGCATTTTGACATTATATATGGTTCATGTATAAATCACCATCTCTATATATTACATTAAATTCACCATTAATTGTCCAAGTCCATCCTTCGCTATTGAATTGGCCCCTTTTACTCAGTTTACCCATCCCACTTCCCATTTGATTATCACTGAATGGTCTCATAGTCTAAAGGATTATTGTGTTTTATTTAGTTCTTCCGTTTGCTTGTTTTCTCTGCATGCCAGGTATAAATGAATTCCTACTGTGTTTGTATTTCTCCATCTGGTTTATTTCACTAGTCATAAAAGCCCTAGGTATATCCATGTTGTTGCAAATGGCAGAATTTTTTCTCTTTTTTATAGCTGAGTAGTATTCCACTACATGGAATTTTTGAACAAGCTTATACATTCTAGAGGCACCGGGAGTTTCAGGGTTCTCAGTAAAGCAAACGAGATGGAACACAAAGGACATTGTAAGTGATGAAGCAATTTTTCAACAGGAAAATGTAGCAACTGCAAAAAAACCAAAACCAAACACAAAACAAAACCCAGAACTGATACTTCCTTGGCTGCTCTTACTGAGTTAGCACTTTTTCTTTTCTTTTGTATGTGTGAGTAACAAATTTTAAAAAGTGAGTCATAAACTTCTTCTCAGGGTTTACCAAACAGGAAGAAATAATTTCTCTAAGCATGGATTCCCAGAAGTCTCCCCACATTGGGTCCTATATCTAATTCATGTTTCAGGGAGGTTGGTCTATGGTGGTCTCCTAGAAGTCTCCTGTCTCACTGCCTCTTCTGGGAGAAGGGAAGGGGTGCAAGTGGTCTCCAGGGGGGCTTGGCAGAGTAATCAGAGTGGACGTTTACTCACTTTGCTTGGTGCTGAGGGCCAGAGCTCCAGTGGTGCAGAAGAGGAACTGAGGCTGGTGTTGAAAGTGAGGCTGGCAGAAGTGGATCAGCCTGTCAGAGGCTGAGGAGCTGCTGGAAGAAATCACTGATGATCCCTTCAACCCAGTGGCTTGTTGAACAAAAACCAGCCAGTGGTTTGGTAACTCGTGACTCTACCTCACCCTTGGAAGTTGCTTCACTGGTACAGAGATATAGGACTCTGTTCTCTAGAACTTATTACATGTTTCCTAAGCCTCCAAATTGCTTAAGCTGTATTTGAGGCCATATTTTCTTCTTTTGTCTGTTGTTCACTATTTTCTTAAAATGACATAAAAAAGCATGCTTATTATAGAAACCCTGGAAAATTCAGAAAAACAAAATGACGGTATAAGAATTAGCCCAGGTGTAATCTTCAAGTATTGTTGTTACATGTTTTTTTAATTTTTTTCTTTTTGTATTTACTGCTTGGCCATCTTTTTATAATTTTTTAATTGAGTATAATCTAAACATTTTATTTGTTAATAAGTACACATCTAGACAATCATTTAAAAAGTCTGCGGGCCTCCCTGGTGGCACAACAGGTTAAGCGCTGTGCTGTGCAACTGCCGGCGGCTGCGGCGTGAGATCGATGCCAAGCCGGGGAGATTCCCACATGGCTCAGCAGACCTCTCCTGCCTCGCCCGCTGCTCCCCTCAGCAGTGTGTTTCAGTTGATCTGCCTGTTCTGCTCCCCACTTTGTCTCTGGTGAATCCTCTCACCGCCCCACACCACTGACCTGCACCCCTTAAATACAATAGAACTTTCTTGTATGCATAAATAAATAAATCTTTTTTTTAAAAAAAAGTCTCCTGCATTGAATCTTACTGTCTGGAAATAAATTATTTATTTTACCTGTCCCCTACGGTTGGTCAGAAAGTGTTTTCTGGGTTTTATTTAGAACATCCTTAAATGCACATCCTTGAGCATTTCTTATAGCTTCCTTGAATTGGAATTTTCTGTCAATGGGCTTGTTTGTAAGGTTTTTATGCCCTCTGCCGAATTGCTTCACAGGGAGCTTGTGCTGTTCCTGAGGGGCTACCCCTGAGCCCCAGATCTTATGTATTAACAATAGTTCTGTCCATTTGGATCCAAAGTGCAGTAAACCACACCCACTCACCCTCCTGTTTAATATCTTTGCTGGTTCTTTGTGCTTTCCACTTTTCACTAACTTAAATACAATAGAACGTTCTTGAAAATGGAGGTGTCTTGTCTCTCCACACATATGAGTAATATTTGTTCAGGGCTTTTGGAGGGGTGAGGGGTGGCGAGTCCCCTGCGGAGCTAGCTCTGGAGGTGGGGCCCGAGTTGGGGCAGGCTTCTCCCAAAGGCACCCAGTGTATTTGCAGAGCCTTCATGCCGTGTGAAAGTGAAGAGTGTGCTAGAGCCCTAGTCCCTGAGCGTCTGTCTCGTGTTTTGGCTTAGTTGTCAAGAGGGTTTTCCAAGTAAACTTCTGGAGTATGGTGCTTGAGAACAGTGGAAATTCCCTGATATGTTTAAAGTAAGAGAGATGAGCTGAGGGATATGCCAGAAAAGGGTCTGTCTTCAGGGCAGTTCACCCCCTGTCCTTCTAGTCCTTTACCTACCTGTAGCTTCTGTGCCACTGTGGGGCCGAAATGATCCTGGCAATATCTAGAAGCTGGCCAGGGAGCCTCCTGTGATCACATGTTTTGATTGGAGAGGACAGTCTCCCCAGAACCCTTAGTTTTTTATTGGGATTAAAGAATTGAAAAAGTCATATTAAAATGATTCCTTAGATTTTCATTCTCACTTACGAGTCATTCTGGGACACCAAATGTCAGCTCAAATAGAATAAAAGTTTAAAATCTGTTACTATGATTAATTTTAATATGTCCTTGAAAAAACCTGATTACTTTCCTCCCCAAAAGGAGACAGCTTTGCTGCTAGGCATTTCCTTTGCAAATGAGGTTTCTTTCTTTATTTTCAGGGCCCACAATAAGATGGCAGAAATGTTGGAAGCAGCAATTCATTTTTAGCAACTTGGAGGACATTTCAGAGGATTTAGAAAGATGGAAACTCAACAGAGAGCAGGGAAGCCAGCTAGTCTCCGCCAAGTCAGGGGTAAATACTATATATACATTTTTTTTTTTTTTTGAGGATCTGTGGCCATGTATTCTAATTTCTTCTTCCTCAAAACGTAGTCCCCTGGTCTTCAGATTTGGCATCACTTGAGAACTTTTCAGAAAAATCATGGGTGTCCTAATGGACGTTAACTTGAAAGCATTTGTCTTCACTGTTACGTCGGTATTAAAAGAACCCAGATTTCCTTAGCTCCCTCAGCTGATGGTTGCAGTGAGCCGTCACTATCAGTAATAACTCAGCTTCACTAGCTCAGATTCCCCTGGCAGTCCCTAAGACAGGAGCTCAGCTCACCTTCAAAGTATCCTTAACTTTTCCTGGAATCTGCAGAAGGTCACCCACATGTGCTACTTGAGGAGCAGGATCCCCTTCTCCACTGTACCTATTGCTTCCCCGCTGAGGCATTTTCAGGGAACCCGAAATCCCTTCAGAGCGGCAGACACACGCCAAGGCCACCTTTTTTCCAGTGCCCACCACGTCAGGACTCCGCTAGGTCGTGAGCAGAAATGGGGAGGGGGGCGCCACCTACCTAGTCTCTGCCACAGCCTTGTGTATGTGCTAATATCAGCCCCAGCCCTGCTCTCAGATCTAAGACATCTCAGAGCCCGCGGTTTCACAGACCCCCGCGTCCTCCTTCTCATCTCCGTCCTCCTGCGCTTGGGCCCTCCCCGCAAGGGTCTTGCTCCAGCAAGATCACTGAGCAGAAAGACCAGTGCCCGCAGCAGCTGTTACCAGACGCTCTGCCCCAGGGCGCCAAAACGCTCAGATTCTGAATCCCATTTCAGGCTCAAGAAAGATGTGTGGGGTCTTGAAGCATCAGGAGAGAGTGAAAAGAAGTGGAGAGATTCACCTTGAAAAAGGCAGGCCAGGATAATGTCTTTAAATTTTAAGCAGCTGTTATGTGGCCTGATACCCCCTCTTGCTCTGGGTTATTCTGGTGCACAGACGAAGATGAATGAGAGGAAATCACAGAGGCAGATTCCAAAACCACAGAGCCACTAACGGAGCAGATACCTTGGGAATCAGCTCTCTATCACTCGTGTATCTAAGCTAAGAGGACTATGTTCCCATTAGAGAACCTTGGGAGAAATTACTGAATGAAGGGAGGAATTAATCTAGCCTAGTATCTTGAAAAATAAAGGCTGAAAAGAATCCAACAGATTATTATACAAGCTTAATAGATTAAAGACTAAGTGGATTCTTTGACTGACTTAGCCCAGTTCACACTAATTGTTGGCAGAGAGGGGGGTGGAGTCCAAATTTTGTATTCCTGACTCAGTGTTCTTCTCAAGACATGCTTTCCTGCAAGAGCACAGACAAAACTCTTTGATGCTCTATTTCCCCAAAGGGGATCAGGTGAGAAAATGGGAAAGTAGGGCTTTAATGATTTACTCTCTGAAAACTATTGTGAAGTACATGAATGCTGTCCAGACTGAACTGACTCTTAGTCTTAGACCATTCTTACCCACCAACTGATTGAGTCCTTCCCTTTCTACAAATAGGAATTCACAAATAAATTCCAGAATTTATTTATAGAATTCTAAACTATTCTCCACTTAACCTTTGACCCCATTTAATAGCCATTTTCACTGAATATATCTTAGTACATAGGTTCAAAATTCACTTATTCTTTGATTCAAATGCAATGAAACAATAATTGACCACTGAGAATTTATATTTAATTATCGAAAGAGCAGAACCACTCGTGAAAGCAAGAAAAAATTCTTTCACACACATGCAAACTGTCACTGTCTAACACCCTCAGGACTGTCGGGGGAAGTCATGAGGAAGAACTACAAGGATTAAAATAGGAGAGACCACATCATGCCTATCAGCTTTTAGTGAAATCAAAGTTTTCAGGGAATGTTAAGGAATATGGGCAAGAAGTCAAACACTTTTGCTTGTTTTGAACTTTCATTCAAAAATGCTTTAGATCACCTATAAATGCAAAGTATTGTGCTAGATTTTACAGAGGCTGCAAAAACAGGTGAACAAATATGCCCTGTAAATGGTTGCAGTCTAATGGGGGGGGGGGGAGAGGAAGAAAGAAAAAGAGCCATACCTTGGGAGAAGTTGCTAAGTGCCTTAAAAGAGAAAATGTGCCTTGTGTGTGTTTGGGGATGGGGGGAGAGTTATTCATTCATGTGCATTTTTTTTTATTTTTTTGCATAGAAGAACTGGGGTGTAGGTCCGAGGTGGGGGTGGTGGTGGTGGTGAGAGGACTCACCAGCTATAGAGTGGGGAGCAAAACAAGTGAATTGACTGCAATACACTGCTGAGGGGAGCAGCGGGTGAGGCAGGAGAGATCTGCTACACCATGTGTGGGTCAGCAAACTGGCTGGGGCTCGAACTCTGGCCGTAGAGTTGATAGCGCTGAGACTTAACCCCTAGGTCACCAGTGAGGCCCCATTCAGGTGCATATAACAGAGTCTGTAGAACTAGCTCCAGGAGGGATGAGTATACAGCTGTTCATTTATTCTTCAGTCATTCAAGTGACATTTGTTGCATGTCTCTATGTCCTGTGATAACCTATTACACTGGTCAACAAATTTTTACAAAAGTTATATTACTGAAATAAAATTAGTCATTTCCTATCAATGTGTATGTGCTCAACTCAACTGTGACAGCAGATTCTAATCTGGGCTCTAGTTTTTTGGTAATCTGCAATAAATGGATGTTTCCATCATGAAATGCATGGCAATAGTAATAGGCATATGGTTAATACCTGTAAAAAAAAATAAGTCATAGACTACTTCTTCGATTTCTTCATTTGTCTCATGTACAGCTGTTCAGGAGCATCTTTGGGGAGTGCCCAGCAGTAGTCAGCCAGCATCGCAGTGGGCCATTTTCCCTGGTATCTGTGTTCCATTGATGCGATATCGTGATGAAAACATTCGCCATGTTCATCACTAACAACCATAGCACAGTTTTCAGGGAAGAAATCCTGATGGGAATGAAAGAAGTGGATCTTTAGAGACATATTGCAGCCAAGTTTCTGATACTGCATCAGCTGTCTTCTATTAGTTCCTTGTAGTTTTCTGCCCTAACATTCCCAAGGAAGTTTGTAGACACTAGGTGAAAAGCATTCCATGCTTGTTTCACATCACCCTGCAGCAAGTTGTTGAACTGGTCATCTCAATGCAGACAGAATGTTTGGGTAAGCTATTCTTGACTTCTTTTGCTTTGTTATTCTGCCGGAAAGAGGAGGAACAAGCAGAAGTAACAGTCTTTTATGTGGTTGCTTGGCTCTGTCCACACCATGGGGACTGCAAACAGCACTGATAGTCTTTTGCCATTTAACCGCTTTGAAAGCTACGTTGTACATGTAGCACAGCATATATGTTGGGGCCCAAGGCTTGTCTTGGTCACCAACCTTGCGTCCGAAGTAAAGATGATAAGCCTTCCTCACTGGAAAAGTGATACTTTTCTTCTGGTTGGCAAATGTCACTTCCCCCCAAATAGAGCAGAAATCGTCCATGCTATTAACACGCTTTTGAGGCATTACTGTTCTGTATTGTGCCTAAATGGATAAAATAATAACAGTTCTATGGAACAGTAGCTTAAACAGTCTCGCGAAGTCTGAAATAGTTTCAGTGCTCAACCTTTCCGACCGGGCTTTCTATAGTGCACTGCTGACGTCAGCTTACTTTAGCAGCTGCCTGGCAGTAGTATTGCATTGCATCAGAAAATGATGCAATCAGCTTGGATGATGTGTGCATGATGGTATTATGCAATGTGATGCAATATTACATCATTCTAGGCTGATTTAGGATGTTGTTGCAGTCCTATTGGATAAATTTACATGGTGAAACATATAAAATGAATTATATGAAATATCTTCAAAATGAGAGCTAATAAAAAATTTTCAGGGTTATATTCATGTTCAGCACACCAAGATACTACAGATTAGGGCCTTTTAAGTCAATAATGATCTCACTGTTGACCAGTGTTATTAGAACTGGGACTGTGATAATGAACCAAAGCAGTGTGGACCCAGTCTTTGTGGTGCTTCTAGTCTCAAATCTAGCACAGTACTTTGCATTTACGGGTGATCTAAAGCATTTCTGAATGAAAATTCAAAACAAGCAAAAGTGTTTGACTTCTTGCCCATATACCTTAACATTCCCTGAAAACTTTGATTTCACTAAAAGCTGATAGGCATGATGTGGTCTCTCCTATTTTAATCCTTGTAGTTCTTCCTCATGACTTCCCCCGACAGTCCTGAGGATGTTAGACAGTGACAGTTTGCATGTGTGTGAAAGACTTTTTTTCTTGGTTTCACGAGTGGTTCTGCTCTTTTGATAATTAAATATGGCTTCTCAGAGGTCAACTATTGCTTCTAGTGTGGGACACAGACACACATAGTTACGTATATGACGAATGAAAGGAAAAGAGTTTTGGGTCTCCAGAATGAGGTCAGCATGGGGAACTAATCCAGAGCAGGAGCGAGCCCTTCACAGAGCGCTCTGAAGTCTTGAGTGGGTGTGGGGAAGGGCAGGAGCAGCTCTTTGGGGAGCAGTCAGAGCATGCATCTGGGGGGCACTTCAAGAAGCCAGAAGTAGGTCTCGGTGGCCTCTGCTCAGCGGAAGGAGGAAGCATGAAAAGATGTAAGTTTGGGAGTTTCTGGAAACTAGATGGACACTGATTCTGGAGGCGATGTGGGACTTGATATGGGTATCAATCTTATCTGACCAAACAGCATTTTTCGTTCTTCTCTTTCTGCTTATTGAGTTTCGAAGAACCTAAAATTTGTTTTTCAGTAATTATCTGTGATATGATTTTCACTTTTGATTCATCCCAACATCGCTCACTCAAAAGGCTTTTGTTCTGGTTCTTCTCATCCCCTGGATTCCCCAGGGCTTCTTCATGCTGAGCTTGTCTGGGCTCTGCCTCTCTCATGTCCCTCCTTTCCCTGTCTGCTTCCTGTGTGGCTTCCGGTGACGGGTTCGGAAGGAGGAAGTCGCTGGCCACCAGTTGAAGGGGGAGGGAAAGACAACAAAGAAGGGAGTCACACTGAAGATAGGGCCCAGAGGAACTCTGCTGAGCTCTTCCAATTTTTGCCACCATTCTTATTTCTCACCTCTGTGCTTAGAAACAAAGGAGCTGTGGGTAGGTGCCTTTTCACATCTGCTTCTCATGCCCCATCAAAGCAGGAATAATGATGACTAGAGGCCCATGTGAGCTGAAGTGGCACCCTTGAGGCCTAGCATTCAGAAGGGCTACCCAGTTGGCCTCACCCTCTCCCATTCCCCATGCCTGGGTACTCATCCCAGAGAGCTCCAGAACCTTCTGAGGTGCCTCCTTGGCTTCCCCTTTCTGTCTCATCTGAGACATACTTGGGGGGTTAAGCTGTCATCTCTATTTATGGTTTTCACCTATTTAATAAATTAATCAGGTGCATGCTATCTGGCATGAACCCCCATTTCAGGCCATTTTTGCATGATAGTTCATCATCTGCATATACTCCCCACTCCTTGTTTAACTTTTCACAAGATAACCTGGCAAGTATCATTCAGCTTTCGCAAATGGAGAATCCAGGAGACAGTACAAATTAGCATTTCCTGAACTCCTACTGTATGCACTCATTTCTTGTATTTCTCTGTGTACATATCCCACTTGAAACCCACAACCTCCTTAGAGGTGCTTATTGAATTGGTACCACTTTGACAAATGAAGAAACTGAGGTCCAGGGACAATGTCCAACAACCTCGTGGCAACTGACACCATATGAATAGGCCTGAAGGAAGTTGGAGCACAAAATAGAATGGTAGATTTAAACAGAAGGTACAGTAACTACATTAAAAGTAGAGCGACTAATTGCTTCCACTGAGGAGAGTGTGATTGCCCATCTGGATCAAGAAAACCTACTTAAAAAAAAAAAAAATCCCCAAAATAGGCTGTTGCTTCCTAATCAACTGCTAGGTCTTCCCATTGAGAATACTGAGGCCTCGAGAGTAGACACGAGGTATTTAGGTTAAACTGGCGTTAAAACTCAGGTCTAAATTTTCTGGCTCCATTTAGAAAACCAGAAACTCCATATAGATTCTGACATATGGAGAAAGTTGGAGTCCTTCATGCCCACGGGGTAGCTGTATGCCGCTCTGGGCTGGCAAGGCAGTTTTTAGATCTGGCACGAGTTGTGTGCCAGGTTGTCTTAAAAACTTAGCCACTCACAGCCTGTGAGGCACTTGGGCAGCCCAGACAGAACTGATGTTCCTTTGGGTAACAGACCTTCCATGTGCCAGGAGGCTGTGAAAGCGGGATCAGAATCAATAGTGGAATATAAACGTGGAAATACGAAGTGATTGGGGAATTAAAAAAAAACATGGCAAAGAGACCCCAGAGCAGCTGGGCACCTGGGCCTAGTCTTTGTAGCTCCCCTGATTCAGTGTGACGAGGAAGGATGGTGAATGGCAGGGCCAAGGCCCAGAGCCCAGTTTCCTCACAGATCTGATTCCCCTCCATGCAGATAGCTAAAGCATCCTTATCAGAAAGACTGACGTGCTCATCCATACCCACGTTGGCAGACAAAGATTCTTCTAAGCCGATATTTGCTTTCATCTCCCAATAGGGTTGGCAGCTAGGGCCGAGGCTTATTGCTGTATTCAGTTGGCTGAACAACACCTAAAATTTCTTAGACTTCTCACACTTGGGGCTCCTATCATTGGAGGTGACCGTGCTGTCTGATCTACCCTGAGGGAATGGTGGCTTGTATGCCCGAAGGACATTTCACAAGGCGGGATTCGAATTTCCTTTGGACTCCTAGTTAACAGAGTACTCAGCTTTCACTGCAAGTGTGACTGAAAAGGGGAAGTACTGATCTTGCCATAGTGCAGCTTGGTTTGGACAGGTGTCCCTCAGGTGATGTTCCACTAGCCTGTCATTCCGTTGGTGCTAGAGGTGGAATTTTCCCCCAAAGCAGTGAATATTCTCACTATCAGTTTTTCTAAAGAGGGTTATTCTTAGGCAGATGACCATGTAATTCAACATTACCCAAAGTAGGACTGTTTGGGGAGGGAAAGGGGACACTATTAATGACACTGGGACATTAGGCATGAGCCAGAAGAGAAATTTTGATTAAATCAATAATGGGTTTACATTAAGATCGAGCAAACACTTTGAATTGTAGACTCCGTTAGTATATTATGATTGTATTTTTAAAATAAACTAAATTATTCCTTGAGTATTTTGGGAGTTAATTAATTGCTTCTGTTGTCCCTTGTGCAATTTTTTATCTACTTGTATCTAAATTTTCTCAAATATTCCACCAGAAGCACCATATACCTGTTAGCAGAATTCCACCCTCCCACCCCTTCCACACACAGCCCCCAGAAACAGAATCATCTAGCAGGTGACAAATTTCTTCCTTTTACCTGGAGTCTTTCTTCCCTATTTCCTTAATTCCCAGTCTTTCTCTTTCTAAATTTATGTCCTCATTTTGTTGGAGCTTATTTTCTAGTTACTGTCAACATTTCTTTATCCTTATGTTACAGGACTGTTTCTTTTAAACAGCCTATTTTGGGGATTTTTTTTTTAAAGTAGGTTTTCTTGATCCAGATGGGCACTCACACTCTCCTCAGTGGAAGCAATTAGTCGCTCTACTTTAATGTGGTTACTGTACCTTCCGTTTAAATCTGCCATTCTATTTTGTGCCTTTGTTGTATCAGCTGTTCCTTATTTTTTTTTCTCTCTCTTTGCCTTCTTATGGACTTGATGAATTTTACTAGTTTGAAGTGGTCACCGTTTACGAGTTTGGAAGTTGAATACCTTATTTCTGTTTTCTTGGTGTAGAATTTCCTATAAATTTTAGAAATTACAGTGTGTGCCCCTGATTTATTATATATTATTAGTTAATACCTTTACCCTCCTCCCAGACAGCACAAATTAACTGCCATTTTCCCAAATTCCATGCTATTATTAATTAAATTTGCTCTGTATTTAAAACACCATAGGTAAAGTAGTTGTTATTGCACATAGTCATCAATTAACATTCGCTCACATATTTATCATTTTCTCTGCTCTCTCTTTCTCCCCTCACCTTTACCTTGTGCTTCTGATCATCTTCCTTATGTCTGAAGTATATCTTCTCGAATATCTTTCAGTACAGACGTAGAAAGTAAACTCAGTTTCTACTTGTTCCATCATGCCTATATGTTGTTTTCATTTCATAAGTGTAATTTTTGCTGAATATGGAATTCTAGGTCAGTGTTTATTCTCTTTCAGCTCATCAAAGATATTATTCCCCTGTGTTCTGACTTTTTGTCTTATTTTTTTGGATATTAAGAAGTCAACTGTCACTGTCACTTCTTTGAAAGTAATCATTTTTCTCTAGCTTCATTAGAGAGTTTCCACTTTCTTTTCTGCCTTTCTTGCAAAAATAAGTGTGAATTTGTTTATTTATCCTTTTACGGTTTTATTGGATTCTTGAATTTGAGAATAGCTAGCTAAATTTCATCAAAAAAGAAAATACTTAACATATTTTTCTTCCGCTATTGCCTTTATGCTACTCTTCTCTACTTTTCTCTGGGATCTAATTGGAGACCTATATTTCCAAGATATAGCACACATATGTTAAGTCTTTTTGTTCTATGTTGTGTTGATAACCTATGGCTTATTGGTCAGCCACCTGTTTTTGTAAATAAAGTTTTGGATAGAGCCATGCTTATTTACTTACTGTTGTCTTGGACTCTATTTTAAAAGCTTCAATCACAGATGTGCCAGTTGTCAAAGACACAGCATGGCCTATGTAACCTAAAATGGGCCATCTGATCTTGCCGGCAATGCCTACTCGATATTTTTAACCTTCTGTTTTCTCTCTCAACTTTTTGGTATTTTTGTGATGCATTCTGGCTACTTTATTCTGATTTATATTTGTATCTCTTGGTTTAACATTTGTCAAAATCTCTTCTACTGCTATACCTGTCTATTAAATTCATGATTATGTTTATTGCCTTTTCTTAGTTCTAGAACTTTTACTTGATTCTTTTTCAAATCAAAGTCACATTTTAGTTTCCACTTCCCAACTCACATGTTTGATCTATTCTTTTATCTTTGAAGAAAGGAAACATAGTTTGGAGTGTGTGCTCAACCCTCTTGCTCTTGGAAGTCTTTATGCTGTGGTTTCATTTCTGTTACCTCCCTCCCCACTCCCAACCCTCACTCCTGGAAACCTTATGCCAGGCATTGCATTTGAAATTTAATTTGAAGCTAAGAAGGAAAGCATCTACCTTCAAAGAGAATTTTTGTTTGCTTAAATCTTCTGAGACCCCCTTAACTGAAGTTCCAGCCTTGAGGGGTCCCACATCACCAGAGAGGACAGTGGTTCTTCCAGAATCACTCTTTCTTCCATGGCTCTGGTTCCCAGACTTGTATACACATTGGAATCACACGGGGCGCATCACTGGCTACCCAGAGACTGTTTTGCCTGTGGTGTTGCCTCAGTTTTGGAATTTTTTTTTTTTTCCTTTTTTCATTAGAGGTTTGCCATCCAATTTTTTTTTTTTTGCAGTTAAAGATTTTTTTCATGGAGATAATGTTTGTTTACATAGTTGTTTGTATTGTGGGAATATAGGGTCCTCCCCTTAAGGCGTTATTGCCACAGTGCACCCACTACCAAGCACCCATTGTCCTTCACTGTAGTCCATTGTGCTCCCTCCACCCCCCCACCCCCGCCCTGGGTTTCTAAGTTATATGGTCAGCTTTCAAGGGTTAGTTTTTAAGTTTGACTTTTTATGACCCTTTGTTTGGTTTCTCTATATTCCACCCATAGGTGACACCATCTGGTATAAGTCTTTCTCCTTCTGACTTTTTTCACTTACCATTATCCCTCCCAGCTCCATCCAGGTTGCTGTAAATGGCCTGAGTTTGTCTTTGGAATTTTTAAAAGCCTTCCAGTGCTTCTAACGCATAGACAAGCTTGGGAAGTTCTGTACTAAAAGTAAAGCCCTTCAGGAACTCAACTTAGTGTGGATTCATCAGATTGATCAGATTCTCCATTTGGCGTCTCTTTTATCTGCTTTGTCCAGCGAGGCTCCCAACCAGCCCATCCCAGACAGTGTCTGCGTGTTCCTGATCAAGGCAAGAGCATCTGTGAGTACTTGCTTCCTGTGTTCCCCCGATTTCAGCATGGTGAGGACTTTCACCTGTGGACTGTCTCCGTTTAGGACTGACCGAGCATGGAGAGAAAGGGGTCAGGGCGGGGGGAAGGAAGAAGGAAGGAAGGGAGAAAGGAAGGAAGGGAGGAAGGAAGGAGAGAAGAGAGGGAGGAAGGAAGGAGGAAGGGAGGGAGGGAGGGAGGAAGGAAGGAGAGAAGAGAGAAAGGAAGGAAGGAAGGGAGGGAGAGAGGGAGGGAGGGAGGGAGGAAGGAAGGAAGAAAGAAAGGAAGGAAGGTAAAGAGGAAGGGAGGAAGG